>JZKD02S1994643.1:46168-60735 GCA_000966675.3 Picea glauca
TCAATACAATTAAAACAAGTTTTGTGCAATTGTTATGCTGTCTCATCAAAAGGTAACACAATCGAATCTAAACAGAATCATGTTCAAATTGTTATAACTGTATTGATATAACAAGAAATTCATGCCATGAGCGAACTAAACCAACACTGGTGCGTAGCTATTTGTAAACGAAATCGTAATGAAATCACTCAGGGTTCATAAGAATTATCTGATCGTTTGTTTTTAGCAAACTGGGCAAACAAGATCATTCATGAAATCTTTTCTTGAGTGCATTTAGAAACAACTATTACCCGAATCTCCTCATACAAATTTAACAGAATGACACAATATGTCAATCTAAAACTTAACATAATCGTTTTTGAAATCAAAACTAACATAGTCATTTTTGAAATCCAACCAAAACTATTTATGAGCAAACAAAATTGTTTATGCTTATTTAAGAGAGGCAGGATCATGCTAAAAATAAACAAAATCCTACCATCCATTGTGAAATCAAATCGAATGATGGCTGTAGCTGCTTACACGTTTTTCTTCTTTTAAAAACCACATGTCCTATAGATGTAAAAATTTTGCTGCCAGACTGGTGGAATACCTTTCGAATTGATCAAGGGTTTGATAGAGGGCAAGAGGCACAAGGATGGACAAGGTAGATTGAGTGAGAGAGGTTCTGAGATCCAGGTCTGGAGAAATCATAAGCATTCTGGCAAATGC
Organism: Picea glauca; assembly: GCA_000966675.3. Classification (NCBI taxonomy): domain Eukaryota; kingdom Viridiplantae; phylum Streptophyta; class Pinopsida; order Pinales; family Pinaceae; genus Picea; species Picea glauca. The sequence continues at coordinate 46,880 of JZKD02S1994643.1, forward strand.
ACATAGACCCAAAACGCATGTTCCAGCCACTTAAAATTGACCTGTATAACAAGAGATAGATCTATGTAGTAACTCACTTTTTGAGGAAACCACTTGCGTAGAAGGTAAAGGGGCTAAAAACGGTTCTGGGTTTTGAACGATTTTTCCTAATTCAAAACCGTTTGCCCAACATGCCTCATGCAAAAATGTGACTTTGGGGGCAATTATGGGGGCAATTTTAAACAATCTTCTCTTGCAAAAATGAAACCAACACCGACTTTGAACACCATGGGGGTTCAATTTGCCCTTTAGGAGCTAGGAGAGAACATACAATGGACAGGGGTTTGGATAGGATTTGGACTCTTTGCCCAAAAATCAACAGAGGTAACCTGGTAAGGAGGCAGGCATTAATGCCAAAGTGTGCGAGGGTAATGGAGTTATCTCTGCCATGCATAATAGTTATGCCAAAGTACAACCACCGGTTATCATAGCTGTTCAACCCACTATAGCATAGTTCAAAAATCATGTTGCTTGGCTAACCAATGAAACAATGGTAAGTGTATAAACAACGCGTGTAATCAAAACATTATGCCATAGTTTCAAACCATCAAATATTCAATTAGAAACCAAAACCAAATAATTAACCATGCGCCAATGTATTGTAATCGCCTATATCAAAAGTTTGACCAACGTGCCAATAGTTTTGTAAACACAAACATAGGTATCATATCAAATATATATGTGAAAGATTTAACCATAACGCCTATGCACTGTTGTGAAACCAATGGTTAAGTAGGCCAAATAAAAACATGTAAATCCAAAGCATCACAAATCTAATGAAACCAAGTCACATAATCAATCAAGAAATGTCCAATGAGTACAATTCGAAAGTTTTTCCAGCTGCAAAATGTAAGCGCAAAGGGCATATCAATCAGAAGGATGACAACAATTCAAACAATGATTCTAATGTGACTTTGAAGGACTAAGTTTTCACGCTTACAGTCGTGAAAACAAAACGAAGATAGGCGTGCGAAAAGGCACAAAGAATAAAAGCGTCGTTCATTTGAAAATTGCGACGAAAAATTGATGTTTGCGAAACATTGGTGTAGGCAGCTTATAATACAATGAAAAATGTGAGTTGGCTGCCAACATTATACTAGTCATTGTAGCTTCCAACAAGGTATTATTGTTCCTTATTAGCATCCATGAAAGAATCCCAAGTGGGTGCGACCAAAAATATTTCATATTCCTCGGTATCCTTTTGCTCACAATAAGTCTCCCACCAATCCTTGACATGGGGGACAACCTTAAGGAGCGCAAAGGTAATAATTTCTCTATTGAAAAAATTATGGACCAAAAAATACCCTTCTAGTAGATTCAACCATTTATCTACAACATCTGCATCCATCTGGACTTCAAATAAGGGGATATCAAAATTGGCTTATACCTTGAAGGGGGCGACGCCTCCAAAGTGAATACTTGATGAAGATGTGTCACCTTTTGGCAGCCATCGAAGGATCTGTTCAAAGTTATCCATCATCTTGTCCCTTTGTCATGTAAGGGCTTCCTCGAGCAACAATTTAAAATGATCTCATACTCCATCGTCTCCCTTTTCTTCTGCCATGGGAGATTGTCATGATCAGCGGGGAAGACCTTGCACGGGCTCAAATATTTCGAGTCCCAACTCCTTGTACCTTGACCTTGTTGGGGACATACACATAGAAAAAAATAAACAACATATCGCTTTGATACCACTGATTCAGATTTATAAATGGAACAGAATGAAATACAAGTGAATAGCATAAACACCTAGAGATGCAATAAAACTTGACTTCTATTAATAAAGAGAACCTACTGAAACTGTAAAAATGTAGACTGAAACAAACTTGCTCGAATGGTGGCAACTTGTCTCTGAGAAGAGATGTGATGGCTACACTCATTCGCAAGAGGATGATTACAATGAGGCTCAAAAGGACTTTTTAACATAAAACACAAATGAAAAAACCCTAAACATCTACAACCCTAACCCTGGGAGATGAAACGCCAAAAGGTTTGTGGGCCTCGATCGAGATAGTTGATACGTCAACTTCCCGAGGGCGTAACTTTTGCATACGATCTTCATTTGGGGTGATCGATACATCGTTGGAAAGGTATAGCCGAGGAGTACATATTTCATTCTATTTAGCATATGCATGAGCCAGAAAAACGTCTTTAAGGGCCTCAAAAACAACCCTAGAAGTTTGGGACCCGAATAGTTGTAAAAAAAACTGCCAAAATGGAAATTTTTCTTTGAGCCAGTGGAATAGGTGGGTGGCCACTGAAATCCACTTGGATCAATTATAGCATGGAAAGAACAATAGAAAAATCAATAGTTTAGGTACATTTTAATTTGCTAATGACAATTTCTAAGCATTGAATTTTTTAAAGCATTGTTTTTTTTTGTAGTGATTTGGGTATCTAGGTTAATAATAAACATAAAATATAGAAGTAGAAAATTATTCTAACTCATTTTTCAAATTTTTTTTTTGGATATTTAATAAATTAAAAACTAAAATATTTTTTATTAATTATAATTAAACAATAACTAATAAATAAAACCGATCATAAGATGAAATCGACATTTTGCTACCTCTGTTGATTAACTTGAATCTTTCAAATGAGCTAAACCTTGCCATGTTCTCATCTTTCTTGGTGATATGAACTATCTCCTTTAGATTTTAGTTTTTTTTCCCCAGCTAGTCTACAATTCTGTCTTTATTCTGAATTAAGTAGAGTTCCATAGAAACAATATCTTACAATCCAATGCTCTAGACCCAATTTTTCTCCCTTTAAGGGTACACCGACTTGTGCAACGAAGTTACATCTAGTGTGACAAGTTGCATAAATCACGTATTACAAAAACAAATACCATATAACATCAATCAAGGAAAGTTCATTAATAGAAAATTGTATAGGTGTATTAAACTACAATTAAGAAAATGGAGTCTGAATTTTCATCCATGTAAGTCAAATCACTCCAGCTTTCTAGCTATTATCTAGTTACAAGATTAAGTAGAGATGGCATAATTGTTATGATGATTTGCAATATAGAGGAAGTGATTTTACAAACTGACATGTATTTTACATTCTAATATAGAAAAGATTGTAATATAGATACCCCTTTCATCTCTGCCATCAATGACATTCACGTGGCCAAAAAAATAAAATTTAAAACAAAATGTATATTCACACACATATATAAACCACCAAGGTTGTTTTATCTTAACTCTTGATATGTCAAGCTTAGTTGGAGCATTATGTCCCTCCATATACAAAGTTTTTTTCAAAATTTTCATTACCATATACAAAGCTTTTCTCAAAATTGTCATTACCATATACAAAGCTTTTCTCAAAATTGTCATTACCAAAAAGATTTATGATGAGGATTTCATCCTTCTCCACACTTGATAACCTTGAATTTAAAATAAATCTACGCTAGTTTATATTCACCACACTCAATATTTGATTCATTGTTGCTCGATATCATGTTATTTTCTTATGAATGGTCATGAGAGTCTTTTTAGCAGGAATAAACTAGAAGGAAGAAGAGAAATTTTATGAAAACGATAACTGCATCCGCTGCAGGCAAGATATATGGATTCCATATTGAACGGGTGATCTGATCAGAAAGGCACCATACTATTTCTCATAGCTTTGGGCTAGGAAAAACCTGATTTGCTCAATAGGGTTCTGATTGTAGCTAGTTCTCATAACCTATACACAACACATCAGATATACCTATATACATCAACACATAACCAACATTAATTGCTATATTATTGTCAAACCTTGGAAATATTGCTCACAAGGTGGAAATATAAATTTATATCTGACACAAAGAAATGGATACAATATTTTTTTTTTTTAATTATCGAGACAAGCAACTGTCATTTGATGCATAACCACTATTATTTTGCTGGATGGAGGAAAATAAACCCATGTGGACTATACCTTGTAATATTCACTAAGAATTCAGTGTCTTCCAATGCTTTGACGCGACCCCTAATAGAACTAATATAGGTAAGCTAATACAGGTAAGACTGGATCAGGTTCATCATTAAATTAGGTCACGGCCCCTAATAGAACTAATATAGGTAAGCTAATACAGGTCAGACTGGATCATGTTCATCATTAAATTAGGTCACGACCCCTAATACAAGTTAGACTGGACTAGGTTCATAATTAAATTAGGTATCTCTTGTTGGTGGGTCAAATCAAGCCATATTTATGACGCAATAAACCTAGCATATATGTTGGATCATTTGTATGGTCATTGAGATTGTTTATAGGTGAAACGTAAGTATCATGGGTCAAATCATTAGCAATGGTAAATAGAGTTGTTCAGTTATTAGCCAATGATAAGTAATGTTGTTGAATGGTAACTAGAGAGTATATAGAGTAATGATGGTGGATCAAGATTCAAAGCTGGTAGAGATGCTACACCCTTTTTTCCATTGCTTAACACATTACATCTTCATGCCTGCGTTTCTAATTAATTTTATTTTATACTTGTGTGTCCATCTTGCATTATGTTGCCTAAGTTATCACTAATTCAAAGGCATGTTCGAATCAGATTGTTGCATTCATTAATAAAAATTATATAGAGATTAATAAAAAGGATTGCATATTATTTGAACTAAAGATTGCATAGTACTTGAGTGAAGCTTGTTTGCTTCTCTTCTGTTTTTATTTACTATCACTGTCCTTCTTTCCCTCCTTGTATAACAGTTAAGCTCTGCACATCTTTTTTTTTACATTTGCTTATGAGGTTTTTTTTTAAGTTGTAGAAGGTACCAACATTTGAATGGAAAATCCGTAATAAAAAATAAATACAATTGTTATCTAGGCCTTTCTTATAACATTTATGACATCAACCATCCAACAAGCCTCTACACAAGGACTCATAAATTATATAATGGAGAACTGTTAAAATAGAGGTCACTCTAGACATGAGAAACTAGAATACATAAATGACTTCAAAATATATAGACAATAGCAACAACTTGCAGTTTAATTTTGTCAAAGAAAACTTGTAAACCAAAAATAAAAATAACAAATATGATATGTAAGATTTCTCATTTGGCACTAGAATTGCTGCCAAAATCATTTCACAACCAGAAAGTGATTTCCACATAACGAGAACTAATATTCTATATTGTTTTGAAACAACAAAAACACACATTCCTTGCTATCCAAATTTCAAACCCCGAAGAAGGTTTAACATAACTTCAATGTTTAAATTATTGATTCCTCCTTCCAATTTGTCAGAGTTGTCATTGTTTCCAGTTTAGAGAGCAATAAATAAAAGTGATTGCGGTGAGATTACATAGACACAATGAAACTCTCAGGAGCGAGCATGTAGAAGGTACTAAGTAATCACCATCCCAAGACTCATTTTAAAGCTTGCTAATATTTGACAACAATAATTTGTAATCATTATGTTTGTTAGACAATTATATGTCTCGCTCTCCAATCCCTACTTTCCTACCTTCAATAATAACTTTTATGGAATTGAAATGGCTTTGTAGATTGAAGGGCTTCCCAAATCCACTAAATATTGGTAGTATGACAACCTATTTCACTCATTGTTTTTTCCATATCTAGTTTTAGGATCCTTAATCTTAAGTCTGCCACGAGGACCTGATATGTATATGTTAGTGAACTTTCAATATTAATGTTAGTGACATGTGACAAGTGACCAACACATGAAAAATAGTGTTAAGTTAGTGATAGGTGGTTAAACCACCATAACATACTTAAGGAATTGTTAATAATGTATCTAAACTGAGACCCATATCCATTTTAAAGAAGCCTCATGTCTTATTTTGATTGCAGGAGAAGTTGTCTACTGGTAAATAGGGTGTGCATTAACTATGTCCTTATGCTCCACAAGTTTTTTAAGAATATTTAAACATGTCTAAGTATGGATGTGGGTTGCTACATTCATTCTTGAGAATAATATGAAGGCCATGTTTTGACTATCAAAGGATTAATGCTTTATTCCCCACCTTCCTCATCATCAGTGTTACTGATGTCAAACACACCAATAGTATGTACATTTGAGTAAGATGTTCCAGTAGTCCAAGATTCGCCAAATATTCTTATTTCCCACTACCATACTAGTTCCCTCTAGTAAAGCCTCAATAAGATCCATCTCAACATAATTTTTGTGTTGCCTCTTAATTGAAAGAGCTCATAGCTACCATATCCATTTTAAATAAGACTCCTATCTTATTTTGATAATAGGAGAAGTTGTCTACTAGTTAATAGGGTGTGCAGTAACTATGTCCTTATGCTCCACGAGTTTTTTAAGAATATTTAAACATGTCTAAGTATGGATTTGGGTTGCTACATTCATTGTTGAGAATGATATGAAGGCCATGTTCTGACTATCAAAGGATTAATGCTCTATCCTCCACCTCCCTCATCATTGGTGTTATTGATGTCAACCACACCACTTTCTATCTTGAGGGGTCTCTCAAGATCTACTAATATTAGACATGGTACCTATGAATGTGAACCCTTTGCTCTCTATGATTTGGTATGTCCTAATGTAGGCCATGTGGAAGTAAAATCCAAAGTATCATTTATGATGTGGAAGTAGAATCCCTAGTATAATTTATGATGCAGGTCTTGTCACAATGGTTCGAATAAACCCCATTTGACAAGGTTCGAGAGGGAAAACACTTGGGTTGAGTAAAAACAAGTGATCTATGAACAATTCCCTTGGTGAATCATTCATGTTTGTATGATTTGAAGAAACATAGCTAGTTTGTCCTCATCTTCTCCTACGCTCTCCTCCATCTCCCATTCCTATATCACATAGGTGCCAACATGCCCACACATGACAAAAAACATAAATATAAAATAATTAACGAGTCGATCTCTTCCAACAAGACACAACTTATCACATGCNACTAGAATACATAAATGACTTCAAAATATATAGACAATAGCAACAACTTGCAGTTTAATTTTGTCAAAGAAAACTTGTAAACCAAAAATAAAAATAACAAATATGATATGTAAGATTTCTCATTTGGCACTAGAATTGCTGCCAAAATCATTTCACAACCAGAAAGTGATTTCCACATAACGAGAACTAATATTCTATATTGTTTTGAAACAACAAAAACACACATTCCTTGCTATCCAAATTTCAAACCCCGAAGAAGGTTTAACATAACTTCAATGTTTAAATTATTGATTCCTCCTTCCAATTTGTCAGAGTTGTCATTGTTTCCAGTTTAGAGAGCAATAAATAAAAGTGATTGCGGTGAGATTACATAGACACAATGAAACTCTCAGGAGCGAGCATGTAGAAGGTACTAAGTAATCACCATCCCAAGACTCATTTTAAAGCTTGCTAATATTTGACAACAATAATTTGTAATCATTATGTTTGTTAGACAATTATATGTCTCGCTCTCCAATCCCTACTTTCCTACCTTCAATAATAACTTTTATGGAATTGAAATGGCTTTGTAGATTGAAGGGCTTCCCAAATCCACTAAATATTGGTAGTATGACAACCTATTTCACTCATTGTTTTTTCCATATCTAGTTTTAGGATCCTTAATCTTAAGTCTGCCACGAGGACCTGATATGTATATGTTAGTGAACTTTCAATATTAATGTTAGTGACATGTGACAAGTGACCAACACATGAAAAATAGTGTTAAGTTAGTGATAGGTGGTTAAACCACCATAACATACTTAAGGAATTGTTAATAATGTATCTAAACTGAGACCCATATCCATTTTAAAGAAGCCTCATGTCTTATTTTGATTGCAGGAGAAGTTGTCTACTGGTAAATAGGGTGTGCATTAACTATGTCCTTATGCTCCACAAGTTTTTTAAGAATATTTAAACATGTCTAAGTATGGATGTGGGTTGCTACATTCATTCTTGAGAATAATATGAAGGCCATGTTTTGACTATCAAAGGATTAATGCTTTATTCCCCACCTTCCTCATCATCAGTGTTACTGATGTCAAACACACCAATAGTATGTACATTTGAGTAAGATGTTCCAGTAGTCCAAGATTCGCCAAATATTCTTATTTCCCACTACCATACTAGTTCCCTCTAGTAAAGCCTCAATAAGATCCATCTCAACATAATTTTTGTGTTGCCTCTTAATTGAAAGAGCTCATAGCTACCATATCCATTTTAAATAAGACTCCTATCTTATTTTGATAATAGGAGAAGTTGTCTACTAGTTAATAGGGTGTGCAGTAACTATGTCCTTATGCTCCACAAGTTTTTTAAAAATATTTAAGCATGTCTAAGTATGGATTTGGGTTGCTACATTCATTCTTGAGAATGATATGAAGGCCATGTTCTGACTATCAAAGGATTAATGCTCTATCCTCCACCTCCCTCATCATTGGTGTTATTGATGTCAAACACACCACTTTCTATCTTGAGGGGTCTTTCAAGATCTACTAATATTAGACATGGTACCTATGGATGTGAACCCTTTGCTCTCTATGATTTGGTATGTCCTAATGTAGGCCGTGTGGAAGTAAAATCCCAAGTATCATTTATGATGTGGAAGTAGAATCCCTAGTATAATTTATGATGCAGGTCTTGTCACAATGGTTCGAATAAACCCTATTTGACAAGGTTCGAGAGGGAAAACACTTGGGTCGAGTAAAAATAAGTGATATATGAACAATTCCCTTGGTGAATCCTTCATGTTTGTATGATTTAAAGAAACATAGCTAGTTTGTCCTCATCTTCTCCTACGCTCTCCTCCATCTCCCATTCCTATATCACATAGGTGCCAACATGTCCACACATGACAAAAAACATAAATATAAAATAATTAACGAGTCGATCTCTTCTAGCAAGACACAACTTATCACATGCTATTCATGACTTCAACTAGTATGTATAAACATTTGGTAACTATTATTCACATTTAATCGAATTATACTATAATACATTAACCAGATAGAGTGCTTTCTTTTGATAGGATGAAGAAAGTAAAACTAATAAATTTAACAACTATACTATACCCAAAACTAGTAGATTTGTAACTGTTTATCGAGAACAATTGATTACAACTTTAACTCTTATAATGCCCAAGCAAAGAGGACTATGGGGAAACATATTTTTCATACACTGGTTATCAAAGTGGCTAAAAGTGCCAATAAGACTTTGGTCAAAGCTAGAAATGAAAATTTATTTGGATTTTAATTCAAACCTAAGCGAAGACACTTATGATATATTGTTTCATGATGATAATCCAATTGTTGGATGTTTCGAACCACTTTTATGCAAGAAAATAATTTCAACATAATTTCATCATAAACATATAAAAAATACATCACGACATGAAGAAACATAACATCAGTGGATACAAGAACATAAGAGCATGATAGAAAATGGATTTAAGAGAGTATTTGGATTCAAGAGTATTTATGGTGAAAGTTGTTTTGAAATGATATGCCATTTGAAACAAAATAAATATGATGTGCCATACCTATGACACATAATTGCGCAAACTTTATGCAATGCAATACTGAATACCGATTATTTTACTATGACATGCATTGAAAAATACATGAACAAGTATGCAATGAGAAAAATCACCAACATAGTAAGTTGGAAAGACTACATTGTACAATTGGCACTACCATATGAAGAAGGACATGTAGACAGAGGCCATTTTGTTTATGATTGGCTATGCTATATCTTGAATATAGATATATACATATGGTTTGTTAAGACATCAACGTTTTAACTAAATTCCTCTCATTCAACAAAGACCCATGTAACATCCCCAACCACCCAGGTTGGGCCATGCTACTCCAAAACACTCTAACCAAACATATTGTAACATCCTCCAGCTTACTACTAAATAATATTACTCCAAAAATCCACTACGCATATTCTATTCTAATCACAAGTCTGCGTAGTATTACTTGAAGTAACATGCTCAACCTCAAGCTGAGTCATGCCACACTAACTTTCTCCTTATTAACACAACTTTAATCAGTGGAATAAACTAAAATAAATGCGCACTAGCCTACTGAACATACAACATTACTATGCGCACACCCATTCAAGCGTCACATGCCAATTCTGATTTCTTTGTGCGTGGGGTCTATTTCCTTGAACACACACAAGATTTCCAGCCTCATGTGTGTTATCGCTCTGTAAATTCCCATAGGTTGTTAGGGTAGAAGAAATTTTCCAGAGGTAACTTTATCCAACCACTTCGAAACTGGAATCTAGCCCTGCCAGTTTTAGAGAGGGATCTCTCTATAAGATTTAGATATGTTTTAACTTTGAGATATTAGGCTAGTTAAGTGGAATAAGATTGAATGGTTTGTTTTTTTGTAAAGTTGGCTGAAATAGGGTTTACACATTCATTGGTCTATGGGTTCTGTATTATAAGGATAAAGATCTAAACAAGAATTAAAAGATTCTTTTCATAGGGCAAGGTAATGCATTCATTGGATTCTTTGGCAGTAAAGTGATGGATAGTAGAAAAGACGATAATATCAATTAAAGTAAAGAAGAATTTAAGAATTTCTTCACTATAACATCAGAAGATAAACATTTAGATCTTTAAAGTCGAAGACAAGGTATACAAAGATAAATCCTGCAACATACGTTACTTTTAAAAGATCAAATTAGAAAACAATATGATGACTGAGCGAGAAAAAAATTTAACATAGAAAAATAAACATCACCAATGAATAACACATGAGAATCCTGTGAAACGTCCCTTTGTATTACTGGAAGATCTCTTGATAAACAATTACAGTCTTTATGGCTTACAGGGCGTAAAGATCAACCCTTGGTACTTCAAAGTTCAAAGTATTTATAATAAAAAATTACATACGATCCTGTCATTAAAGATCAGGACGTGGTAGATTCTAAATTTAACTAACTAACTCAACAAGATACAAAAATTCAGGAACTGTTGATGATGTGTTGAAATCTTCATGCTGATTTCTGGGGAAAATCGTTGGTGAGTCATCTGCACAACTTCGTCTGATCGGATTGCTCACTAGACTTGGACACCTCATCTCCTACTCTATCAGATTGCATAGCTCTTCCCATTGTAGGTGATTGGGAATGATGACTTTGAGTAATCTTCGGTATATTTCATCCATCTCTGTGTACTTGGAAAAAGTTGGCTTGACAATGAAAATATACCAAATATCGTGCTGTATGCTGATGTCTGGCTGAAAGTTTCTGAGAACGCCTTGCCCGTTATGCTACCCTGTATTCCCAAAAATTTCAAACTATCTTTGGCCACTATGGCCAACTTCTGTTTATAATCAGGAAGGGTCATTAACTTATCATTTAGGACCCTTAAGCTAGGGAGTCCTTTCTTCTGCAGAGCTTCGATTTTGCCAAAAAATCTTTGCACTCCTGTGTCCATAGTTTGGACTTTCTCTTCCAACTATAGAATTAGTCCTCTTTTGGTCAGAACCCTCTTGACTTCGAGGATGGTTTCCATCCTGTCTTCAATCTTTAAATCCTCTAACTCTTCCCTGGTTTTGGAATTCAGGAATTTAATGACCTCAGTGGCTTTTGTGGGCATTTCTCCCAATTCTCCTCTTATTTTCTCAATATCCTACCTGCTCCTTTGTACTATTTCATTTTGCTTGAACATGATTTTCACCATAGGCCATATTTCATTTATGGATTTGGAGATATCCATCCAGATATTTTCCTTGGCCTCAGCAAGTGTCTTGCCTGCCACTGTTTTCTTTTGAAGCTGCTGCAATTCCTGTTTGAGCTTATCTGATGTTTGTTTCTCCATGGAGTAGCTGGTTTGGTAAGGAGACTTAAGTTCTTGAAGGTCCTCAACCTCCTTTTTAAGTCTGCTAATTTCTGTCTCTTGCAAGTTCATCTCCCCCATGGATTTTGCTAGTTCTACTGTCTTTTCCAAAGCTGTCAGTGGAGTTGATAAGGGAATTTCTGCTGTAGATGTTGTGCTTACTCCTGTGAGTGGAATTGCGCTTAATGGAATGACCTCCATAGGCATTGATTGTTCCTTCTCCTTCACTAACCTTTCTAGTTCTTCTTCCATCTCTTTTAACTGTGCGTTCTGCTCCATGATCAACTTGAGCATCTTGTCCTTCTCACTATTACACGTCAAAATTGCTCAGATGGATAAGTGTCTCATTGTCCCTATCAGTCGTCGTAAGTGTCGCATCTTCCCTACAACTTTCGCAAGTGTCGCAAGTTGACCATTAGTGTCGCAAACAATGTTCAGACATGATGCCATGATAGCGACACTAAGGAGGCACTTATGACACCTCATATGACTGATTTGAAGATCAAGAACTGATCCACTAGAATCAAGTAACTCTTGACACCTGAAAGAGGCCCTGAAACACTGATTTGGAGGGAGAACGCTCCCCTACTATAGCTGCAGAAGCGCTGGCGCTCCTCTTCTATGATTCAAGGAGTGTTATAACGCCCCTTAAGCCATTCTGGAGGAGTGCTGCTCACCTTAAGGGCGCTGGCGCTTTCCCAAGGCACACCAGGAGCGCTACAACGCTCTGATACCCCTTTTGGAGGAGCGCTCCCTAATTTGGGTCAGTTGTTAGCCCGTTGAGAAGAATAAGGAGTGGAACATTCGAGATTAGGAGGCAGTTGTGCTCGAATTCTTGTTCTCATCAACAGATCCCTGATCTATGGAGAAGGTTCCCAACTGGNTATACTGTTACATAGATCCACTTTGTATTGGTCGTGGCTATGTCTTGTCATCTCGTAGATCCACTGTGTATTCTTCGTGGCTACGATCAGTCTGAGTTATAAAAGTATAGATCCATAGTGTATCTTCGGTGGCTATACCATTTTATCAATACGATTATGGATCTGCAGTGTATACTATGGCGGCCATATCTAAAATCTTGATCACCCAAGCATAGGTATGCTTGCCTTGGGTTTTGAAATATGTCATGATATTTGTTGGATGGTTGTGTGCAGATTTTGTCAGGTTCTCCGAGTCTATACCCTTGCTTGAGCGTCTACAAAGTATTTCAGTCATCAGTTCGCATCTTCTGACTTCATACTTTGGGGGGCATTCTGTTACACGTCAAAATTGCTCAGATGGATAAGTGTCGCATTTTCCCTATCAGTCGTCGTAAGTGTCGCATCCTCCCTACAACTTTCGCAAGTGTCGCAAGTTGATCATTAGTGTCGAAAACAATGTTCATACATGATGCCATGATAGTGACACTAAGGAGGCACTTATGACACCTCATATGATTGATTTGAAGATCAAGAACTGATCCACTGGAATCAAGTAACTCTTGACACCTGAAAGAGGCCCTGAAACACTAATTTGGAGGGGGAAGGATCCCCTACTATAGCTTCAGAAGCGCTGACGCTCCTCTGCTATGATTCAAGGAGTGTTATAACGCCCCTTAGGCCCTTCTGGAGGAACGCTGCTCACCTTAAGAGCGCTGGCGCTTTCCCAAGGCACAACAAGAGCGCTACAACGCTCTGATACCCCTTTTTGAGGAGCGCTCCCTAATCTGGGTCAGTTGTTAGCCCGTTGAGAAGAATGAGGGGAGGAACATTCGATATTAGGAGGCAATTGTGATCGAATTCTTGTTCTCATCAACAGATCCCTCATCTATGGAGAAGGTTCCCAACTGGTTCTAAACATAACTCAAGAGGTTAGGCCCTTACTAACCTATATAAACAGGCTCTATGATGGTGAAAAGGGGGGGAGAATTGAATATATGAAACTTATGATCTTGGAGGAAACTTATAGTCAGCCAAAGGAGAGTGATCAGTGAAGCTGCTGTTATCCAGGTTGTGGATCTTTCAGGCAAGGGTTAGACGAAGAGGACTT
>JZKD02S1994654.1:0-29731 GCA_000966675.3 Picea glauca
CATACCATTATCCATCAAACAAACTTGGGTCCATTACCCAAACCTGGGTTCTCCAACTTCTCATGGCCATAACTCTCTAACCGTGAGGAGTTATGTGACGTTCCAAATACCACCATACATGGAATGACAAGCACTATCCATATAGGATAGTTTCACTAACAAATTCACTGACCTTCATCTCATTATTCCACAAATAATCACGGGTTCTCTATCCATACTTCTAGGATAACTCAATCCGCAAAGTCTCTTCCCATGAGGGCTTTCACCATAAGGGGACCACTTTGGAGTTCATCCATTTGTACTTCTTATCAACCATGACAAGACAATAATGATTCATCTTTACATCAAACAAACTTAGGTCCATTACCCAAACCTTTGTGCTATCGGGCTTCTGTCAAGGGTTGACATCAATGACAACCAACCTTAATCAACATACATGACCCATCTAAATGGGATATTTGGCCCCCAAATGAATTATAGGTGCTATTATCGATTTTTATAACTATGAATCTCCTCATAAGGAAATGTAAGTATTTGATTTTGTTAGTGAAGAAATTAATTAATTTGTTAAGGTTAAAATAATATTAAACTAAATTAATTTATATTAATATTAAAAAAATTAAAAAATATTAAGCAAACTCAATAAATAAAATAAACAAAAGTCCATGTGTAGAAGTTATATGGAGCTTAGTCCCCATATTTTATGTAATTATTGTAACATGTAACCACGGGGGCTTCACTGACTAAAATTGTGACATAGCACGTTCATTCATGAGATATTAAAGAATACCCCTAATTTCACCAGGTATTGAAAAATCCCCTCCAAAATCCTTTTGTTTAACCCCCTCCTAATACATACTTGCAATTTTAAAACCCTAGGTATACATTTTTTTCATGTCATTTTTAATACCTCTTTTTATTTCTACCCCTCTTATGGAAACATGACGGAAATATTATATGCCCACAAATCACAAAAATAATAAAAAAATAAGAAAACAAGTGCTCCGACTTCCCAACATAGGGATATGCCACTACAATAAGATAATATTGGGTTCAAGGGCTTGGTGTTATACTACTTTCACCCCTCTTTTCAGTCTAATACATGGCCATTCATTTTTTGAGGAAGGGAGTTTATTTAACCACAAAGTCTCAGAGTAGAGAACCCTTGTATAGAAACCTTTTTTTCATATTCAAACGAAAAAACACATGAAGTCATACCAGATTGATGGATTTAAATTCTTGCAAAAGAACTTGATAGTTGAAAAATCTAGTTCCAAAAGAGAGCTTCTATTTTGAAATAGGAAGTCATTTACCAAGTTTGCAAGGTCAAGTGATAGAGAAGAGGAGAGGATCACTTGCTACAAAGGTGTTGGATTTTAGTATTTTCTAATTTTGGGGATGATTGACGTTGACAATCTTAGGTTGTGGCAGTGCAATGGCTGTCGAAAAACATGTGTATATATATGCACTAAGGTTGAGAAAGTGTGACCACTTACCATAGGTTCAATGCTTGACTGTGATAGTGAAGATGGTCCAACCAAAGGGCCAAACTAGTAGTGGTTCTCAAATCTCATCGAATGTGGACTGCTAGGAATGATACAAAAATGAAATGATGATTTTAGTTGCCAAATCGAGGTGTATGATGAGAACAAAATGCACTGGTCAGTTTCCTTGTTGCAGAGTTCATTGTGTCGAACATTAATTTGATTTAAGTAGTTCTTGTTTCCAATGATGATAACCATAGCTAATGTACTTGAAGTAGGGAAATTGTTGTGACTTGGAGCTTATTATTTGGAATATTGGATGTTCCTCAACAATTCATCCAGTTGTCTCAATAGTTTTCACCTCCAATGTTCCAACTCATCTTCAATGTAATAGATATATCTTGCCCTGAAGTTTGAGGCTGATCATTTTTTATTTTACATCAATGTTAAAATGGATTAGTTCATAGACAATAGGGCTATAGTGGATCCTAGATTAGTTGTGGTTGTCACATCAATCTCACTAGTTCACATCCTTGATTTCAAGGAACCCCACATTTCCAATTAGTTTTGAATATTTGAACCAACATAGATCCATCTTAACCTATATATATATAGACACACACACACAATTTTTTTATCATATCTATAGTATTTACATTTATGTGTAAATCCAATATCTCTCTTTTATCTCTCTATACAGTTTTTATATTATGCGCACATATCAAATCTCTCTTTCATATATAGAGAAAGATGTTTTTGTTTTGTGTTTGGCTACAATATAGTATTAGTATTATTATTTGTTACAAGTATTATAGTATTTTGGAAGTTGATATGTGATGATGTAAGAATTACCCATGTGATGACATCTCTATCATACTAGACTATAGAAGTGACTTTCAGAGGAATAAATATGAGGTTGCTCCCATGGGAATTGTTGATATTGCCATTACCCTAGCAAGCAATACGGTCACTGACTCACCACAAAAGTGGTTGTCCTCAATCAACAACTAATTTATAACTTATGACATCTTTCTATGTTTCCCACAACCCCATGCAATGCGTGTCATCTCCTCCAGACTATTTGATAAGTTACAGTTTTCCTATCATTGTAAGGTGTGTGTTGTAATGAAGGACCCTAATCCTTTTAGCCATGTTTTTGCTCAGATGCTTAGTAGTGCAATTATTCCATCTGTATATCTAAGAAATGACCTATCTTCCAAAGACTCAAATCTTTTTGATAGTGTTGCTAAGGAATGTTTGTAGAATTTGTTTGTAGGACATGGTCAATACATACTAACATCAAAGTCGACGACCAATCAACCCCACATAGTGCAAGGGCACATTAAATTTGTTGCAACCTCTTGATTGTTGTGAGAATGATAAGGCCATTCTTGATTTTCTTTTCACTCGAGAAAGGTTCCATGATTTGTGTCATAAATTGGAATTTAGCATGCAAAAGTCTCAATATAAGGATTTAAGTCAAATCTTGTGCCTCTCTCACTTCATGCAATTCAAGAGCATGTTGGTGTTCCTCTCCCAAATGATCAACATGAATATGTTAATGATGACTTTCTTGATGAGAATGACATGCTAGTAGACATCAATCCATCACAAGTTCAATTTTTTTTTATATAACATTGTTAGATACCCGAGGTCATAATATTACCCTCAGGACAAATCTCTTGAGAAAAATAAGCGTGTACATATGCTTTATAGGGGACATGTCATTCTAAGGTAGCATTATAGAAGAGATCCTTTGATGGCCATTTTTTTCTTCCTTGACAAGTAAGAGGCTAAGAAATCTCTCTTAAGAGTTCCATGCCATTTTTTGTAGTAGTCAATGTGGTGGCACACTACTGTCTATAATATTTTGTGCATGGGTTATTATTGGCCAACCATGGTCCATGATGCTCATCACTTTGGAAAAAAATTGTTCCACTTTCCTGGCGCATGAATCTGAGATCAATGCACCTGATAAATCATGTGACTTGTTTGCATCACCTTGGTCATTTTCATAATGCAGTTCACATCTCATCGACGCCATTTCACCACCTTCTTCCAAGGGACATAGATTCATTATCACTATGTGGGAATATTTCACAAGGTTGGTAGAGGCTATGCCCTTACGATGGCACACTATTGTCTAGAATATTTTGTGCATGGGTTATTATTGGCCAACCATGGTCCATGATGCTCATCACTTTGGAAAAAATTGTTCTACTTTTCTGGTGCATGAATCTGAGATCAATGCACCTAATAAATCATGTGACTTGTTTGCATCACCTTGGTCATTTTCACAATGTAGTTCACATCTCATCGGCACCATTTCACCACCTTCTTCCAAGGGACATAAATTCATTGTCACTATGTGGGAATATTTCACAAGGTGGGTAGAGGCTATGCTCCTACTCACCATTGGAAAAACCACCATTTCCCTTTTCTTATTCAACCAAATTATCTACAAATTTAATATTCAGAAAGTGATCATTACAAAGAATTGCATATCCTTTTGCAATGATGAAAAGAGAGAGTTATGCCAAATGTTTCAAACTAGTCATATAACTTTCTCACCTTGTTATTCTCAAGGTAATGGCCAAGTTGTAGCATTAAAAAAAACCTTTGTTGGTGTTCTAACTTGTGAAGAAAACAACCGGTTTCTCTCATAGGGATTAACACCTTGGTATTTTTTCATCCTTGTTTGTTTGTCAAAATCCCATCAACATGCCCACCAATGCTTGTCCTTGATCCCCTTGTATATGTTTCCAAAGAAGTTCCCATTGAACTAGAAATCCCTCATTAGCGATAACTTCCCAAGGATTACATACTCAAATGAGATCCAATTTGTGAGAGTGAGTGAGATAGGTGCATAGTGAATCAACTAAGGTTTTTTAACCTACCCATGATTATGGTACACAATTCCAGTTATGGAAATATTAGTGCTCGTGGATGCAATTTGATACCACAATGGCTTCTCTTTGTATTTCAAGTTTAAACCATAATAAATGTATGGTTGTAGATATGGCAATAAAAGAAAAGAGCAAATAAAAGAACAGAGAAACAAAATTCAATGAACCAAATAATTGATATCAAATCCTTCTAGAGATTTTAGAATTTGAAAGAGAAATTATTCAAATGAACAAAATGAACCATAGAGTGTGGGACAAATGACATAAAAGAAGGCATCTAGAACAAAGGCGTGCAATTTCCATTCATAGGTAGGGAACCTGTGAGCAGAGGTAGGACAAAAGTAACCAGATTTAGGGCCTAAACTTTTTTGCCGGTTTCCTGAGAAAGTGTCGAACATTACAAAAGAGAATGGAGGAATCAGGTGAGTGGAAGGAAAGGATTTCAGGTAAAATCTTCACATTTTTGTATTTTGTCTCTAAAACTTAACTAATACGAGCACTTTACCATGGAATACATATGAAATATTCGAGCCAATAAAAATGATCACAACTAGAACTTCAAATGGTCATCAAAATATTCACAACACCAAATATGTATAGAGCCCTTTAAAACCCAAAAAGAAAAACTTGAAATCAACATAAATAAATTTGCACATTGAACCCATATACAATGAGCACATACCTAAAGAATCCATACTATGGAGTACCTTTTCGAAGTACATGATGGATGTAGACACTTATCTTTGGGCACTTGGAAAAAAACCTACAACTTCTTGGCCATGAAATGATTGGTAGTAGACAAGTAAGCAAAGTGAAACAAGGAGTAGAGTAGGAAGGCAAGAGCATGACAAACCAAAATTTGGCATAGTCCCCATTCTGGCAGAATTTCAACAGAGTTTCTGAGGGAAATGAAGGATATAATAAATGGCCACGAAGGACTTGTTATTTGTAGATGACTTCAGTGGAAGAGACATTCTAGCTGAGCCCAAACTCCAAAACTGGAAGTCATGTCAACAACCACAATAGAAGTCCTTTGCTCCTTTTTTATCTCATCTCATTCCTTACCTCAATTTGATCAAATCAACCTCGAATTCCTCTGATTGGGATAGGGTTTCATTGTGAAAGGTACCTGTGTAGAAAAAAAGAGCATGGAATTGAATTTTCAATGATTTTATATTTTTTATTCTCCTTGAGCGCACCCCTCCCAATATTTCTGACCCCTCCTCCAAGCCCCCAATACCTATATTGGTTCATATCATTAAAAAAACCCTCCACCCCTTAATACACCTTAATATATTTCCCTAGATTTTGACCATTTTTTAAACCCCCTTTATGAACAGATGTGTTAATGTATTGTCTATTTGGTGAGGCTCTTGTGCATGTAACCAACGACTTTATAAAAAAAATGTTCAATTAAGAAATACATTTACATTAGTTCCATTAAAAATCCAAAAATACAATTACTCAATCATATTTTTCTTACGCCCCAAGGGGACATCTAAAGGTAGACTCAATACAAGGCATTTTTTATGAGAAGTTGGCGGTCTATGAAAGTTATAGTTTATTAACAACTCATCACCAAGAGATAAACTATGTATTGCATGCACAACAACAAATTTGGATGCCTTCTTTTTCATAAAGAACTCTTTGTAATTAGAGTGTTCCTCAAAGGAACAATTTGCACTAAATAATGAGGCCATGCAACTATTTATGAACCCTACGATGTTCCCATGAATTCATGGATGACCACCGATATATAATAGGTTTTTCATGTTAAAGTTTCCAAAAGCATAACCATTCATGCACATATTATACATAGAAATGTTATGTTTGTATTTGACAATATTCAAGTAATCAGACCGACTATAAACAGGACCAAAAAATGGCATAAGTGTTAGTGATTGTTTGGGATGAACAGATACATGTGAAAGGATAAACAACCCAAGATTCACAACATCTATTTTATACTTGGAAATCATATAACTATTACCACAAAAAAGAGAATTTGGTTCCAACATCGAGCACATGCATGGATGATGACCAAGCACCATACAAAGCTTGGTTGTAGCAAGTTTGGTATTTAATTTGCAGATAGATATGAAGAGGGAAGTCAATGCTACCTTCCAACAATTGAACATACTTTAGTGTGTACTTGGAATTTTTTTTCTCTTAGCTCATACAACTTTTTTGATCTCCTAATAGTGATGTTTTGGGTAGTATTGATATCATACTTTGGATCACTATAAGAATTCTGCAAGAAATCTCTGTTGAATCAATAGAAGGAGTCGAGTTGGCCAATTTAGGACAAAACATAATTGATCTGGATTCCAACTTTTCAAAAAATGAGCATATGGAAGTGTTCCTATGTGTCTTTTTTATATCACCTATTGGATTATTGACCACAATGGGAGGTATTAGACCATCAACTTTGGGTAGTCGATCATTAATCTAATGAGACAATGTGACACGTTGAGGGTTCTTCTTCAACCCTTTACATTTTGAGAAACCATGTACCACTGACATGTCATAAAAGAGATCCAATTCATGGTGTAATACCATTGACCCAGGTTGCAGGTTACTGGAAGATGACATGTTACAATTGTTAGGGTAAATAAGTTGTCCATTTTCATCAAACATTTTCCTATGATATATTTCTTATGATAAGAGTTTACTGCATTTTTGCAATGGTGGAATATCTTTCTCATACGAACTCGATTTTGATTTATGATCTTACAAAATTAAATGAACAAGTATCCAAATACATGTGCATAAATGACATAAATTCAATCAGATAAATAAATCATAAATAAATCTGGACTTACTTCAAACCATGTGGGAGAAGTTGACGAACTTGCAACAATATGGGATCAGTTGAAATCTAAAGTATTGGCCATTTGATCTTATAACCTTCTTTTCCCTGCATTGGAGCCAAAACCATCATCAATACGTGCATGACTTTGATATTAAAAGTTATCGATGCTTTTAATTATTTTCTTATGTAACAATGCATCTGTATATATATAATGCATTAGTGCTCTACACTATGAAATGCACTGAACCGTTATCTCGGTTAGAACCTCTGCAAAGAAAAATATCTGTGAATTTTAATAGCGGAGGTTTTCATTTCTATTTTGTCGATAAAATTGGTATCGGTGCATTTTTACGTATATTTGCACCGAGGCACACTAATCAGTCTGGCACACTGATTTGACGACACATTTTGTTTTTTAAATATATAGTTTAATAAGTGTTTTTAGATACAAACTAAAAAAACTGAGTGAAAAAAGAGAGGGAATTTCATTTTTCAAAATGTATTTGTTTATAGATTAAAATACTATTCATTATATCAATTTTTTGGCATAAATTAGAGGGAATATTTGTGGAAGAGAGATTTACCACAAAAGACTTTGGAGTGGTTGGAGGTTTTTGAAGAGCCAAATTTGGAAGGGATCTATAGGGCACATGCAAATCTAAATAGAAGAAATTTCAAGTATGAGATTTCATTCTACTGATCATTTCAATATTTCCCTATTTGATACAAATTATTTTCAGTGTATGTTAAAAAAAATAAAAGGGTTTCATAGTTAACTTTGGTATTGGAAGTTGTAGATTTGTTGTTGTTTTTTTTTGTTCCCCTCTTTTTTTAAGTAATAAATTTTTATCGGGTTTATTTTTTTAAGCAGTATATTTTTATAGGTTTTATTTAGTTTCATATGGGGCATTTGGTATCCATTGTAATGGTACGAGTCATTGCATCGGATCCCAAACCATGTCACCTTGTCGTTGCCAACATTTTTTTCATTTTTTTTTATGCGGTACGTGGTGCATACCGTACAAGGAAATCACCTCGGTGCACACTATACATAGGTAATGAACTGGTGCTCACTTTAAACAAAAGCGTACTAGGGTGAATATATCTGTGAAAAGCAATAATTCATCGAAAAAACAAATAATATTGATTTTCATATCATATGCATACATGTTAGTGGTGCACAATTACTAATAGTACGTACTTGTGCACGTATATGTTTGACGCCCTAGTGCACGTGTATGTTTGATGTCTTGGTGCGTTATGTTTAATAACACGCACGTAAATACTAGATTGTATAAAAATTTCATAATTTCTATTTCTAATGGTTTTTTTTTATATATATATACAAGATGGTTGATAGAAGTTCAAAGAAAACATCTTATTGCAACGAGCATAATGGTATCTCATCCCAAGAAGAGAGGGAGACAAGTTCTTTAATTTTTATTAAAAATTTAATATCTTTGATATATTTGTAAGTTTAAATCAATGATCTGTATTGGTTAATGTGTGTCATGCAGAGCAAAAACTTGAAGTAAATCGATAATATTATTTGCAATCTAAGTGAAAAAAGAGGGTAAAAGCTTTATGGAAATGTTGCAGAGGAAACATGTGGATCAAAAGGTGATCAACATTAAGTTTTTCTTTGACTTTTTACTAGAAATGAATTTCTTAACATTATTCGCTAACAAGTTTTAAACACTAGATTTCACATTTTTTTAATGTTATGTAGGGACCAATAGCGAGGGAATGGAATTTTGTCCTAAGAGGACAAAAATTCTTAAGAATGTAAATGATGATGATGGCTTGGTCATCAGTTCATCTAGAGTGGTTCTTGAAGTTAATGAGAGGGGAAAATTGTTTTACATAGCTTTGAGGGATATAGTGTAAAGAACATATAGACATAATTTCCACTTAGAATACAAAAATCAATCCAATGACTCCAAGAATCAGGTTATACGTACACTACAAGAATCGTTTATGGATAAATGATCAATGAGACCCATGAGACTTGCAATAGAAAAAATTACAATAACAAAAAATAATCATTTAAAAGGTATTAATACTAAACTTGTTTTTCTATAATGTGTTCCAATAATTACCAAATTAATTTGTTTTTCTATATTTATTTTCATGTCGATTTAAAAAAAATTGTTGTGTTTTTTCATTTTTCAAGAAGATTCTGAAAATTCCAAGCGACAAACAAGGGGAAAGCCAATACACGTTGGTAGGGATGTCCAAAAAAGTGTACAAGGAGATGGTAAGAGAAATGAACATAATTGCATCATGAAAGGATGCATCCCAAAAACAACATGCATTAAAGGTATGTGATCATTAATTTATTATTTTATGTACGTCAAACTTATTTATCATATTAAATACTAATTTTCAATTATTTTGTTTTAGAAAAGAAAACAAAATGGAACTCAATCAACACATAAGACAAGACAATAAGGAATAAAAGGGTTGATCGCAAAATTTGTGAGTACTCACATTTTCGATGTTACTTAAGTTTTCATATTTGTTGTGAGATTTATATTTAAATAATTAATTTACACTCATCCATGGATGTCTTCTAATAGGTGCTAACATACAAAGAATAGCCAACCAAATAATTGATCAACATTGGGTTAAGTGAGGGATGTGAGTATATGTTGAAGTATCAAGGTCTAATTGAACAATTTGCAAGTAGCAATGTTGTTTAACTTGCCTTGTTTTATAATCAATGGAACAATAAGAAACATTTATGTTAATTATATCGACTATGTTTTGTCATGGCATATTAAACATGCAGGAAACAATGTGTAGAGAGGAGCCAACATAAAATATTTTGTTAACCAACATGAGGCAAGGCTTCAAAATGATGTGCGTGGTTTATAAATCACTCATTACTATGGTACTCTTTTTTATTTATGCAATCATGTATATTCTACTATATTATAAATGTGTATTTACTTATTACACTTTATATTTATGTTTGTAGATGGAACATGAAGAGTTGGAACGTCAAACACAAGTCGAGGAAGACAACATTCGTTTCAATAACCAAAGTACAATATTGCCTACATTTGATCAAGAAACGACAAATGCACACAACTCGAGCAATGACACCAGTTCAAGTGATGAATGACAATCAATATAATTGAATGCATTTACAAGTTGTATGTTTTGGAATATCAAACTGTAAAAATAAAGGATTTTGCTTAATGTAGTGGACATAATGTCCCAATTGCATGATGACATGTTACCAATAACCATAAAAATCACATATTGGTTCCATTTTGATTATTAAGGATCTTTACATTGTCCCATTTTGTATGATCATGGGTTTCTTATTCATATATAATAAAATGGGTTTCTTATTTTATTACATTGTCAAATGTTGTAAAATGTTGTGTTGTTGATTAATTAATATGTGAATGATTTAAATTATTGCAAATAACAGAGGTGTAATCCAATAGATACGATATTAATGCAATCATTATATCAAAATGCAAAAACAAAAATATAAAAAACAATATTATTATAAAAAATATTGTAAAAACAATAATTAAAATATATACATATCAGTGTATTCTTATGAACTCACAAAATGGTGTGTAAAATAAAATAGAATTGGTGTTTTTAAAGGGGCTATACGCATCAATGTGTATTAATCATACTGAAGCATCGGTGCATACTAAATATACTAAAGCATCGGTGCATACAACGTGCAAAACTATATATCGTTTTAGAATTTTATGGTGGGCATGTGATAAATACACACCAGTTCTTTAAATATAATAACATCATCGGTGCTTTAAATAACATAAACACACTGGGGATTTAAATGAAATAAGTGCATCGGTGCTTTGTATTTAATAAAAGAATTGATGCACATGGTAATACAAGCACCAACATAGATGAATTATACAAGCATTGGGACAGACATAAAGTAAAACCGCACTGATACTTCATACAACAAAATGGGAATCTGAGGCGTGGTAACTATAAATGCACCGGTGTGTTTGAGTTCTGTGTATACACTAGGGAAGTAATGTAATGGGGAACTGACACATTTTCATTTTATGTACGCACTCGGGAATTTAATGTAATGGCGCACCAATGCCTTTTCATTTTATGTATGCATCGTTCGTTCATGTAATGGCACACTGGTGATTTTTTTGTTTTATGTATGTACCAGAGCATTTTATGTAAGGTCATTCCATTGCATTTTGTGTTTAGGTATGCACCGATGTGTTTTATGTAATGGCGCACTAGTGTGCTTTGACAATAAAAGCACAAAAAAAACATCCTCTACAACCTCCGCCCGCCCAATTTTTTTTAGTTATATGGAATGTCTGTTAAAACCTCTGTAACCAATAGAGGAGGTTGTAGTTGAGTTTTTTTTGAAAATTTTTCCAAATTTTGTAACACTAAAAACCTCCACAAAAACCTCTTCTAGAAGGTGTTCTCCTTGTAATTTGTTTTGCACAATATCTCTCCACACCCTCACCCCCACCCTCACCCTCACCTTCACCCTCAAAATATGTTTTGCATAATATCTCTGTGTTGGTTGTGGAGCCTGATTATCTTCTTGTTTCGTAGGTCTTTATTTTCAGCTGTGTTTATACCCCATGAAGACTGTACACCCCATAATATTGTACACCCCTCCACTCGGGGGGGTTTTACGGGGGGCTTGACCCCTTGCGAGGTCCGAGGGAAAGTTAGCCCCCGAAGGAAACTTTTCCTTGTAAATGTATATTGTAATTTTATAGTAAATCTGGACCGTTCATTATAAGGTCGTAGATTTGATGGTAGAAGTTATGTTAGGGTTTTTTTACCTAGAAGGAAACCCTTTTTTATGAGGGAATTGTATTGCAACTGTGTATCATTGTGAATATTGTATTCTGAGAGAGGAGACTGTGAGAGAAAGAAGAGGAAGTTACAACGATTGTGTTGTAGGTTGTATCCCTTCATTTTGTTGGATAATAAAAAGGAAGGACCTATCAATTTCTTTGGTGGACGTAGTCCACACTGGGTGAACCACGTATATGTGTGTCTCTACTGTATTGTGTATCTTCTGTGTTTTATTTCCACATTTGTTTTATTTTATTGCTCCATGATCTTGTTTTTATAACAACTGGTATCAGAGTGAAAGGTAACTTGCATGACAAGAGGGTTCCTGGTTCAAGTGGGAGCAATGGCGGAAGATGGAAAGTTTAGGGTTGAGAAATTTAAGGCCAAAACTACCAGTTATGGAAGATGCAGATGGAAGTTTATTTATATCAGAAGGATCTATTCCTACCATTGGGTGGAATAGAAAAGAAGTTGACGGCCATGAAGGATGAAGAATGGGAGGTTCTTGATAGAAAGGCACTAG
Organism: Picea glauca; assembly: GCA_000966675.3. Lineage (NCBI taxonomy): Eukaryota > Viridiplantae > Streptophyta > Pinopsida > Pinales > Pinaceae > Picea > Picea glauca. The sequence goes on from JZKD02S1994654.1 coordinate 12,562, forward strand.
GAACGATACAGTTGAGACTGGAAACATCGTTGGCTTTCAATATTTCGAAAGAAAAGACAACAAAGGAGTTGATGGATGCATTGGATAAACTGTATGAAAAACCCTCAGCATCCAATAAGACATTTCTAATTAAGAGATTATTTAATATAAAGATGTCAGAAGGTGGGTATGTTGCAGATCATTTAAATGATTTTAATACAGTTACTAATCAACTAAGTTATGTAAAAGTGGACTTTGATGATGAGGTCAGGGCTCTTCTAATCTTATGCTCATTGCCAGAAAGTTGGAATGGTTTGNTTGTTGCAGAGTTCATTGTGTCGAACATTAATTTGATTTAAGTAGTTCTTGTTTCCAATGATGATAACCATAGCTAATGTACTTGAAGTAGGGAAATTGTTGTGACTTGGAGCTTATTATTTGGAATATTGGATGTTCCTCAACAATTCATCCAGTTGTCTCAATAGTTTTCACCTCCAATGTTCCAACTCATCTTCAATGTAATAGATATATCTTGCCCTGAAGTTTGAGGCTGATCATTTTTTATTTTACATCAATGTTAAAATGGATTAGTTCATAGACAATAGGGCTATAGTGGATCCTAGATTAGTTGTGGTTGTCACATCAATCTCACTAGTTCACATCCTTGATTTCAAGGAACCCCACATTTCCAATTAGTTTTGAATATTTGAACCAACATAGATCCATCTTAACCTATATATATATAGACACACACACACAATTTTTTTATCATATCTATAGTATTTACATTTATGTGTAAATCCAATATCTCTCTTTTATCTCTCTATACAGTTTTTATATTATGCGCACATATCAAATCTCTCTTTCATATATAGAGAAAGATGTTTTTGTTTTGTGTTTGGCTACAATATAGTATTAGTATTATTATTTGTTACAAGTATTATAGTATTTTGGAAGTTGATATGTGATGATGTAAGAATTACCCATGTGATGACATCTCTATCATACTAGACTATAGAAGTGACTTTCAGAGGAATAAATATGAGGTTGCTCCCATGGGAATTGTTGATATTGCCATTACCCTAGCAAGCAATACGGTCACTGACTCACCACAAAAGTGGTTGTCCTCAATCAACAACTAATTTATAACTTATGACATCTTTCTATGTTTCCCACAACCCCATGCAATGCGTGTCATCTCCTCCAGACTATTTGATAAGTTACAGTTTTCCTATCATTGTAAGGTGTGTGTTGTAATGAAGGACCCTAATCCTTTTAGCCATGTTTTTGCTCAGATGCTTAGTAGTGCAATTATTCCATCTGTATATCTAAGAAATGACCTATCTTCCAAAGACTCAAATCTTTTTGATAGTGTTGCTAAGGAATGTTTGTAGAATTTGTTTGTAGGACATGGTCAATACATACTAACATCAAAGTCGACGACCAATCAACCCCACATAGTGCAAGGGCACATTAAATTTGTTGCAACCTCTTGATTGTTGTGAGAATGATAAGGCCATTCTTGATTTTCTTTTCACTCGAGAAAGGTTCCATGATTTGTGTCATAAATTGGAATTTAGCATGCAAAAGTCTCAATATAAGGATTTAAGTCAAATCTTGTGCCTCTCTCACTTCATGCAATTCAAGAGCATGTTGGTGTTCCTCTCCCAAATGATCAACATGAATATGTTAATGATGACTTTCTTGATGAGAATGACATGCTAGTAGACATCAATCCATCACAAGTTCAATTTTTTTTTATATAACATTGTTAGATACCCGAGGTCATAATATTACCCTCAGGACAAATCTCTTGAGAAAAATAAGCGTGTACATATGCTTTATAGGGGACATGTCATTCTAAGGTAGCATTATAGAAGAGATCCTTTGATGGCCATTTTTTTCTTCCTTGACAAGTAAGAGGCTAAGAAATCTCTCTTAAGAGTTCCATGCCATTTTTTGTAGTAGTCAATGTGGTGGCACACTACTGTCTATAATATTTTGTGCATGGGTTATTATTGGCCAACCATGGTCCATGATGCTCATCACTTTGGAAAAAAATTGTTCCACTTTCCTGGCGCATGAATCTGAGATCAATGCACCTGATAAATCATGTGACTTGTTTGCATCACCTTGGTCATTTTCATAATGCAGTTCACATCTCATCGACGCCATTTCACCACCTTCTTCCAAGGGACATAGATTCATTATCACTATGTGGGAATATTTCACAAGGTTGGTAGAGGCTATGCCCTTACGATGGCACACTATTGTCTAGAATATTTTGTGCATGGGTTATTATTGGCCAACCATGGTCCATGATGCTCATCACTTTGGAAAAAATTGTTCTACTTTTCTGGTGCATGAATCTGAGATCAATGCACCTAATAAATCATGTGACTTGTTTGCATCACCTTGGTCATTTTCACAATGTAGTTCACATCTCATCGGCACCATTTCACCACCTTCTTCCAAGGGACATAAATTCATTGTCACTATGTGGGAATATTTCACAAGGTGGGTAGAGGCTATGCTCCTACTCACCATTGGAAAAACCACCATTTCCCTTTTCTTATTCAACCAAATTATCTACAAATTTAATATTCAGAAAGTGATCATTACAAAGAATTGCATATCCTTTTGCAATGATGAAAAGAGAGAGTTATGCCAAATGTTTCAAACTAGTCATATAACTTTCTCACCTTGTTATTCTCAAGGTAATGGCCAAGTTGTAGCATTAAAAAAAACCTTTGTTGGTGTTCTAACTTGTGAAGAAAACAACCGGTTTCTCTCATAGGGATTAACACCTTGGTATTTTTTCATCCTTGTTTGTTTGTCAAAATCCCATCAACATGCCCACCAATGCTTGTCCTTGATCCCCTTGTATATGTTTCCAAAGAAGTTCCCATTGAACTAGAAATCCCTCATTAGCGATAACTTCCCAAGGATTACATACTCAAATGAGATCCAATTTGTGAGAGTGAGTGAGATAGGTGCATAGTGAATCAACTAAGGTTTTTTAACCTACCCATGATTATGGTACACAATTCCAGTTATGGAAATATTAGTGCTCGTGGATGCAATTTGATACCACAATGGCTTCTCTTTGTATTTCAAGTTTAAACCATAATAAATGTATGGTTGTAGATATGGCAATAAAAGAAAAGAGCAAATAAAAGAACAGAGAAACAAAATTCAATGAACCAAATAATTGATATCAAATCCTTCTAGAGATTTTAGAATTTGAAAGAGAAATTATTCAAATGAACAAAATGAACCATAGAGTGTGGGACAAATGACATAAAAGAAGGCATCTAGAACAAAGGCGTGCAATTTCCATTCATAGGTAGGGAACCTGTGAGCAGAGGTAGGACAAAAGTAACCAGATTTAGGGCCTAAACTTTTTTGCCGGTTTCCTGAGAAAGTGTCGAACATTACAAAAGAGAATGGAGGAATCAGGTGAGTGGAAGGAAAGGATTTCAGGTAAAATCTTCACATTTTTGTATTTTGTCTCTAAAACTTAACTAATACGAGCACTTTACCATGGAATACATATGAAATATTCGAGCCAATAAAAATGATCACAACTAGAACTTCAAATGGTCATCAAAATATTCACAACACCAAATATGTATAGAGCCCTTTAAAACCCAAAAAGAAAAACTTGAAATCAACATAAATAAATTTGCACATTGAACCCATATACAATGAGCACATACCTAAAGAATCCATACTATGGAGTACCTTTTCGAAGTACATGATGGATGTAGACACTTATCTTTGGGCACTTGGAAAAAAACCTACAACTTCTTGGCCATGAAATGATTGGTAGTAGACAAGTAAGCAAAGTGAAACAAGGAGTAGAGTAGGAAGGCAAGAGCATGACAAACCAAAATTTGGCATAGTCCCCATTCTGGCAGAATTTCAACAGAGTTTCTGAGGGAAATGAAGGATATAATAAATGGCCACGAAGGACTTGTTATTTGTAGATGACTTCAGTGGAAGAGACATTCTAGCTGAGCCCAAACTCCAAAACTGGAAGTCATGTCAACAACCACAATAGAAGTCCTTTGCTCCTTTTTTATCTCATCTCATTCCTTACCTCAATTTGATCAAATCAACCTCGAATTCCTCTGATTGGGATAGGGTTTCATTGTGAAAGGTACCTGTGTAGAAAAAAAGAGCATGGAATTGAATTTTCAATGATTTTATATTTTTTATTCTCCTTGAGCGCACCCCTCCCAATATTTCTGACCCCTCCTCCAAGCCCCCAATACCTATATTGGTTCATATCATTAAAAAAACCCTCCACCCCTTAATACACCTTAATATATTTCCCTAGATTTTGACCATTTTTTAAACCCCCTTTATGAACAGATGTGTTAATGTATTGTCTATTTGGTGAGGCTCTTGTGCATGTAACCAACGACTTTATAAAAAAAATGTTCAATTAAGAAATACATTTACATTAGTTCCATTAAAAATCCAAAAATACAATTACTCAATCATATTTTTCTTACGCCCCAAGGGGACATCTAAAGGTAGACTCAATACAAGGCATTTTTTATGAGAAGTTGGCGGTCTATGAAAGTTATAGTTTATTAACAACTCATCACCAAGAGATAAACTATGTATTGCATGCACAACAACAAATTTGGATGCCTTCTTTTTCATAAAGAACTCTTTGTAATTAGAGTGTTCCTCAAAGGAACAATTTGCACTAAATAATGAGGCCATGCAACTATTTATGAACCCTACGATGTTCCCATGAATTCATGGATGACCACCGATATATAATAGGTTTTTCATGTTAAAGTTTCCAAAAGCATAACCATTCATGCACATATTATACATAGAAATGTTATGTTTGTATTTGACAATATTCAAGTAATCAGACCGACTATAAACAGGACCAAAAAATGGCATAAGTGTTAGTGATTGTTTGGGATGAACAGATACATGTGAAAGGATAAACAACCCAAGATTCACAACATCTATTTTATACTTGGAAATCATATAACTATTACCACAAAAAAGAGAATTTGGTTCCAACATCGAGCACATGCATGGATGATGACCAAGCACCATACAAAGCTTGGTTGTAGCAAGTTTGGTATTTAATTTGCAGATAGATATGAAGAGGGAAGTCAATGCTACCTTCCAACAATTGAACATACTTTAGTGTGTACTTGGAATTTTTTTTCTCTTAGCTCATACAACTTTTTTGATCTCCTAATAGTGATGTTTTGGGTAGTATTGATATCATACTTTGGATCACTATAAGAATTCTGCAAGAAATCTCTGTTGAATCAATAGAAGGAGTCGAGTTGGCCAATTTAGGACAAAACATAATTGATCTGGATTCCAACTTTTCAAAAAATGAGCATATGGAAGTGTTCCTATGTGTCTTTTTTATATCACCTATTGGATTATTGACCACAATGGGAGGTATTAGACCATCAACTTTGGGTAGTCGATCATTAATCTAATGAGACAATGTGACACGTTGAGGGTTCTTCTTCAACCCTTTACATTTTGAGAAACCATGTACCACTGACATGTCATAAAAGAGATCCAATTCATGGTGTAATACCATTGACCCAGGTTGCAGGTTACTGGAAGATGACATGTTACAATTGTTAGGGTAAATAAGTTGTCCATTTTCATCAAACATTTTCCTATGATATATTTCTTATGATAAGAGTTTACTGCATTTTTGCAATGGTGGAATATCTTTCTCATACGAACTCGATTTTGATTTATGATCTTACAAAATTAAATGAACAAGTATCCAAATACATGTGCATAAATGACATAAATTCAATCAGATAAATAAATCATAAATAAATCTGGACTTACTTCAAACCATGTGGGAGAAGTTGACGAACTTGCAACAATATGGGATCAGTTGAAATCTAAAGTATTGGCCATTTGATCTTATAACCTTCTTTTCCCTGCATTGGAGCCAAAACCATCATCAATACGTGCATGACTTTGATATTAAAAGTTATCGATGCTTTTAATTATTTTCTTATGTAACAATGCATCTGTATATATATAATGCATTAGTGCTCTACACTATGAAATGCACTGAACCGTTATCTCGGTTAGAACCTCTGCAAAGAAAAATATCTGTGAATTTTAATAGCGGAGGTTTTCATTTCTATTTTGTCGATAAAATTGGTATCGGTGCATTTTTACGTATATTTGCACCGAGGCACACTAATCAGTCTGGCACACTGATTTGACGACACATTTTGTTTTTTAAATATATAGTTTAATAAGTGTTTTTAGATACAAACTAAAAAAACTGAGTGAAAAAAGAGAGGGAATTTCATTTTTCAAAATGTATTTGTTTATAGATTAAAATACTATTCATTATATCAATTTTTTGGCATAAATTAGAGGGAATATTTGTGGAAGAGAGATTTACCACAAAAGACTTTGGAGTGGTTGGAGGTTTTTGAAGAGCCAAATTTGGAAGGGATCTATAGGGCACATGCAAATCTAAATAGAAGAAATTTCAAGTATGAGATTTCATTCTACTGATCATTTCAATATTTCCCTATTTGATACAAATTATTTTCAGTGTATGTTAAAAAAAATAAAAGGGTTTCATAGTTAACTTTGGTATTGGAAGTTGTAGATTTGTTGTTGTTTTTTTTTGTTCCCCTCTTTTTTTAAGTAATAAATTTTTATCGGGTTTATTTTTTTAAGCAGTATATTTTTATAGGTTTTATTTAGTTTCATATGGGGCATTTGGTATCCATTGTAATGGTACGAGTCATTGCATCGGATCCCAAACCATGTCACCTTGTCGTTGCCAACATTTTTTTCATTTTTTTTTATGCGGTACGTGGTGCATACCGTACAAGGAAATCACCTCGGTGCACACTATACATAGGTAATGAACTGGTGCTCACTTTAAACAAAAGCGTACTAGGGTGAATATATCTGTGAAAAGCAATAATTCATCGAAAAAACAAATAATATTGATTTTCATATCATATGCATACATGTTAGTGGTGCACAATTACTAATAGTACGTACTTGTGCACGTATATGTTTGACGCCCTAGTGCACGTGTATGTTTGATGTCTTGGTGCGTTATGTTTAATAACACGCACGTAAATACTAGATTGTATAAAAATTTCATAATTTCTATTTCTAATGGTTTTTTTTTATATATATATACAAGATGGTTGATAGAAGTTCAAAGAAAACATCTTATTGCAACGAGCATAATGGTATCTCATCCCAAGAAGAGAGGGAGACAAGTTCTTTAATTTTTATTAAAAATTTAATATCTTTGATATATTTGTAAGTTTAAATCAATGATCTGTATTGGTTAATGTGTGTCATGCAGAGCAAAAACTTGAAGTAAATCGATAATATTATTTGCAATCTAAGTGAAAAAAGAGGGTAAAAGCTTTATGGAAATGTTGCAGAGGAAACATGTGGATCAAAAGGTGATCAACATTAAGTTTTTCTTTGACTTTTTACTAGAAATGAATTTCTTAACATTATTCGCTAACAAGTTTTAAACACTAGATTTCACATTTTTTTAATGTTATGTAGGGACCAATAGCGAGGGAATGGAATTTTGTCCTAAGAGGACAAAAATTCTTAAGAATGTAAATGATGATGATGGCTTGGTCATCAGTTCATCTAGAGTGGTTCTTGAAGTTAATGAGAGGGGAAAATTGTTTTACATAGCTTTGAGGGATATAGTGTAAAGAACATATAGACATAATTTCCACTTAGAATACAAAAATCAATCCAATGACTCCAAGAATCAGGTTATACGTACACTACAAGAATCGTTTATGGATAAATGATCAATGAGACCCATGAGACTTGCAATAGAAAAAATTACAATAACAAAAAATAATCATTTAAAAGGTATTAATACTAAACTTGTTTTTCTATAATGTGTTCCAATAATTACCAAATTAATTTGTTTTTCTATATTTATTTTCATGTCGATTTAAAAAAAATTGTTGTGTTTTTTCATTTTTCAAGAAGATTCTGAAAATTCCAAGCGACAAACAAGGGGAAAGCCAATACACGTTGGTAGGGATGTCCAAAAAAGTGTACAAGGAGATGGTAAGAGAAATGAACATAATTGCATCATGAAAGGATGCATCCCAAAAACAACATGCATTAAAGGTATGTGATCATTAATTTATTATTTTATGTACGTCAAACTTATTTATCATATTAAATACTAATTTTCAATTATTTTGTTTTAGAAAAGAAAACAAAATGGAACTCAATCAACACATAAGACAAGACAATAAGGAATAAAAGGGTTGATCGCAAAATTTGTGAGTACTCACATTTTCGATGTTACTTAAGTTTTCATATTTGTTGTGAGATTTATATTTAAATAATTAATTTACACTCATCCATGGATGTCTTCTAATAGGTGCTAACATACAAAGAATAGCCAACCAAATAATTGATCAACATTGGGTTAAGTGAGGGATGTGAGTATATGTTGAAGTATCAAGGTCTAATTGAACAATTTGCAAGTAGCAATGTTGTTTAACTTGCCTTGTTTTATAATCAATGGAACAATAAGAAACATTTATGTTAATTATATCGACTATGTTTTGTCATGGCATATTAAACATGCAGGAAACAATGTGTAGAGAGGAGCCAACATAAAATATTTTGTTAACCAACATGAGGCAAGGCTTCAAAATGATGTGTGTGGTTTATAAATCACTCATTACTATGGTACTCTTTTTTATTTATGCAATCATGTATATTCTACTATATTATAAATGTATATTTACTTATTACACTTTATATTTATGTTTGTAGATGGAACATGAAGAGTTGGAACGTCAAACACAAGTCAAGGAAGACAACATTCGTTTCAATAACCAAAGTACAATATTGCCTACATTTGATCAAGAAACGACAAATGCACACAACTCGAGCAATGACACCAATTCAAGTGATGAATGACAATCAATATAATTGAATGCATCTACAATTTGTATGTTTTGGAATATCAAACTGTAAAAATCAAGGATTTTGCTTAATGTAGTGGACATAATGTCCCAATTGCATGATGACATGTTACCAATAACCATAAAAATCACATATTGGTTCCATTTTGATTATTATGGATCTTTACATTGTCCCATTTTGTATGACCATGGGTTTCTTATTCATATATAATAAAATGGGTTTCTTATTTTATTACATTGTCAAATGTTGTAAAATGTTGTGTTGTTGATTAATTAATATGTGAATGATTTACATTATTGCAAATAACAGAGGTGTAATCCAATAGATACGACGTTAATGCAATCATTATATTATCAAAATGCAAAAACAGAAATATAAAAAACAATATTATTATAAAAAATATTTGTAAAAACAATAATTAAAATATATACATATCAGTGTATTCTTATGAACTCACAAAATGGTGTGTAAAATAATATAGAAATTGGTGTTTTTAAAGGGGCTATACGCATCAATGTGTATTAATCATACTGAAGCATCGATGCATACTAAATATACTAAAGCACTGGTGCATACAACATGCAAAACTATATATCGTTTTAGAATTTTATGGTGGGCATGTGATAAATACAGACCGGTTCTTTAAATATAATAACATCATCGGTGCTTTAAATAACATAAACACACTGGGGATTTAAATGAAATAAGTGCATCGGTGCTTTGTATTTAATAAAAGAATTGATGCACATGGTAATACAAGCACCAACATAGATGAATTATACAAGCATTGGGACAGACATAAAGTAAAACCGCACTGATACTTCATACAACAAAATGGGAATCTGAGGCGTGGTAACTATAAATGCACCGGTGTGTTTGAGTTCTGTGTATACACTAGGGAAGTAATGTAATGGGGAACTGACACATTTTCATTTTATGTACGCACTCGGGAATTTAATGTAATGGCGCACCAATGCCTTTTCATTTTATGTATGCATCGTTCGTTCATGTAATGGCACACTGGTGATTTTTTTGTTTTATGTATGTACCAGAGCATTTTATGTAAGGTCATTCCATTGCATTTTGTGTTTAGGTATGCACCGATGTGTTTTATGTAATGGCGCACTAGTGTGCTTTGACAATAAAAGCACAAAAAAAACATCCTCTACAACCTCCGCCCGCCCAATTTTTTTTAGTTATATGGAATGTCTGTTAAAACCTCTGTAACCAATAGAGGAGGTTGTAGTTGAGTTTTTTTTGAAAATTTTTCCAAATTTTGTAACACTAAAAACCTCCACAAAAACCTCTTCTAGAAGGTGTTCTCCTTGTAATTTGTTTTGCACAATATCTCTCCACACCCTCACCCCCACCCTCACCCTCACCTTCACCCTCAAAATATGTTTTGCATAATATCTCTGTGTTGGTTGTGGAGCCTGATTATCTTCTTGTTTCGTAGGTCTTTATTTTCAGCTGTGTTTATACCCCATGAAGACTGTACACCCCATAATATTGTACACCCCTCCACTCGGGGGGGTTTTACGGGGGGCTTGACCCCTTGCGAGGTCCGAGGGAAAGTTAGCCCCCGAAGGAAACTTTTCCTTGTAAATGTATATTGTAATTTTATAGTAAATCTGGACCGTTCATTATAAGGTCGTAGATTTGATGGTAGAAGTTATGTTAGGGTTTTTTTACCTAGAAGGAAACCCTTTTTTATGAGGGAATTGTATTGCAACTGTGTATCATTGTGAATATTGTATTCTGAGAGAGGAGACTGTGAGAGAAAGAAGAGGAAGTTACAACGATTGTGTTGTAGGTTGTATCCCTTCATTTTGTTGGATAATAAAAAGGAAGGACCTATCAATTTCTTTGGTGGACGTAGTCCACACTGGGTGAACCACGTATATGTGTGTCTCTACTGTATTGTGTATCTTCTGTGTTTTATTTCCACATTTGTTTTATTTTATTGCTCCATGATCTTGTTTTTATAACAACTGGTATCAGAGTGAAAGGTAACTTGCATGACAAGAGGGTTCCTGGTTCAAGTGGGAGCAATGGCGGAAGATGGAAAGTTTAGGGTTGAGAAATTTAAGGCCAAAACTACCAGTTATGGAAGATGCAGATGGAAGTTTATTTATATCAGAAGGATCTATTCCTACCATTGGGTGGAATAGAAAAGAAGTTGACGGCCATGAAGGATGAAGAATGGGAGGTTCTTGATAGAAAGGCACTAGGAACGATACAGTTGAGACTGGAAACATCGTTGGCTTTCAATATTTCGAAAGAAAAGACAACAAAGGAGTTGATGGATGCATTGGATAAACTGTATGAAAAACCCTCAGCATCCAATAAGACATTTCTAATTAAGAGATTATTTAATATAAAGATGTCAGAAGGTGGGTATGTTGCAGATCATTTAAATGATTTTAATACAGTTACTAATCAACTAAGTTATGTAAAAGTGGACTTTGATGATGAGGTCAGGGCTCTTCTAATCTTATGCTCATTGCCAGAAAGTTGGAATGGTTTGGTCATGGTTGTAAGTAACTCTGTCTCTAGTTCAAACACTTTAAAATTTGATGATGTCATTGGTGTTATCCTTAGCGAGAAAATGCAATGGAAAAGCACAGGTGAGACATCAGGTAATGCGTTAAACATGGAGAACATGGGAAGACAAAAGGATAGAGGAAAGGGCTCAAGGAACCGCGAGAATTCTAGGAAGGGAAGAGCCAAATACAAACTAAGAAAGATAGAGTGTTGGAATTGTGGGAAGAAATGACATCTAAAGAAAGAATGCAGAGCTCCAAATAAACAAAGAGATGGACAACAAGAGAAAATTCAAGAAGCAAATGTAACGGGCGATGTGTTACAAGATGCTTTGATTCTTTCTGTAGATAATATTTTTGAGTCTTGGGTAGTAGATTTAGGGGCTTCATTTCATGCCACAACCCATAGGAAACATTTTCTAGATTATGTTCAAGGTGATTTTGGACAGGTTCATTTGGGTGATGATGCACCATGCAAAATTGTTGGAATGAGAAATGTAAAAATAAAGCAAAGGAATGGAAACCAATGGTTGTTGAAAGAGGTAAGACGTGTTCCAGATCTAAGGAAAAATCTAATTTCAATAGGGAAGTTGGAAAGTGAAGGTTTATATCCATATTTACAGATAAGATGTTGAAGATCACCAAAGGATCACTGGTGATTGCAAAATGAGAGAAGGTAGGTACATTGTATTTATGTACCAATAATACTGACTCTTCTATCTCTTTAGCTTCTACATGAGTGGATACAAAACTTTGGCATCATAGGCTTGGACACATGAGTGAGAAGGGAATGAAAATACTTCACAAAAGAAATTTGTTGTCATATCTTAAACAAATTGATTTGGATTTATGTGAGCATTGTGTTTATGGAAAACATAAGAGAGTCAGATTTCTCAGTGTCGGAAAATAAAAGAAGAGTGAAATGTTAGAGCTTGTGCATAGAGATGTATGGGGATCAGATCAGGTATCATCTCTTGGTGGCTCTCGTTATTATGTTACTTTTATTGATGATGCAACTAGAAAAACTTGGGTTTATTTCATTCGACAAAAAAATGATGTTTTTGATACTCTTAAGAAATGGAAAGCTTTGGTTGAGAACGAGACAGGAAAAAGGTTGAAGTGTCTCAGATCAAAAAATGGAGGTGAATATTGTAGCAAGGAGTTTGATGATTATTGTTCATACCATGGGATTTGTAGAGAGAAGACAGTTTCAAGAACACCACAAGAAAATGGTGTGTTAGAAAGGATGAATAAGACAATCATGGAGTGTGCAAGGAGTATGAGATTGCATGCTAGTTTACCCTTTCATTTTTGGGCAGATGTTGTAGATAATGTTGTTTAATTATTAAACAACAACTCTTTGGATGGTAGAATTCCAGAGAAGGCATGGACAAGTAAAAGGGTAAAATATTCCTTTTTGAAAAGTTTTGGTTGTGAAGCATTTGTCCATATTGATAAAGAAAATAGAACAAAGCTTGAGGAAAAATTCAAGAAGTGTACCTTTATTGGATACAGTGTTAATGATTTTGGTTATTTCTTATGGGATTATGAAAATCAAAAAATAATTAGGAGTAGAGATGTCATATTCAACGAGAAGGTCATGTACAAAGATCAGTTGCAGGGAAAGAAACGTGAAAAAGAAAAACTAGAATACACAATGTTTGATGAGATCACTGGAAAAAAAATCCAAAGGTACCAGAAAATCAAAATGTAAACAACAGGAGAAACATGTACCTCAAACTCCTACAAGTGTAGTTAGAAGATCTACTAGGTTAAGTAGACCCCTTGAACGATACTCTCCTTCATTGTATTATTTATTGTTGACTGATTCTAGTGAACCAGAATGTTATGAAGAGGCAATGCAGGTAGACACTAAAAAGAAGTGGGATCAAGGCATGAAAGAGGAAATGGATTCCCTGGTAAATAACCAGACTTGGGATTTGGTTCAATTGCCTACAGGAAAAAGAGCATTGCAGAATAAATGGGTTTACAAGTTGAAGGAAGANGAAAAGTTTTGGTTGTGAAGCATTTGTCCATATTGATAAAGAAAATAGAACAAAGCTTGAGGAAAAATTCAAGAAGTGTACCTTTATTGGATACAGTGTTAATGATTTTGGTTATCGCTTATGGGATTATGAAAATCAAAAAATTAGGAGTAGAGATGTCATATTCAACGAGAAGGTCATGTACAAAGATCAGTTGTAGGGAAAAAAATGGGAAAAAGAAAAACTAGAATACACAATGTTTGATGAGATCACTGAAAAAAAAATCCAAAGGTACCAGAAAATCAAAATGTAAACAACAGGAGAAACATGTACCTCACACTCCTACAAGTGTAGTTAGAAGATCTACTAGGTTAAGTAGACCCCTCGAACGATACTCTCCTTCATTGTAATATTTATTGTTGACCGATTCTAGTGAACCAGAACGTTATGAAGAGGCAATGCAGGTAGACACTAAAAAGAAGTGGGATCAAGGCATGAAAGAGGAAATGGATTCCCTGGTAAATAACCAGACTTGGGAATTGGTTCAATTGCCTACAGGAAAAAGAGCATTGCAGAATAAATGGGTTTACAAGTTGAAGGAAGAAGATGGAGGTAAAAAATGGTACAAGGCTAGACTTGTTGTAAAGGGGTTTGCACAAAAGAAAGGTATAGATTTTGATGAAATATTTTCTCCTRTTGTTAAAATGACTTCAATTAGGACTATTTTAAGTATTGTGGTAGTAGAATATTTACATCTTGAACAATTAGATGTAAAAAAAACTTTTCTCCATGGCATTTGGAGGAAGAGATTTATATGCAGCAGCCACAGGGGTATGAGGTCAAAGAGAAGGAAAAATTGGTATGCAGGTTGAAGAAGAGCTTGTATGGCATAAAGAAATCTCCAAGGCAATGGTATTTGAAGTTTGACATGTTTATGACATAACAAGGTTATAGTAGATGTCATTCTGATCACTTGTTTATTTTAAAAAGCTATAAAATGGAAGCTATATTATCTTGCTATTGTATGTAGATGACATGCTTGTTGCAGGGTCTAATATGTAGGATATAAATGTGCTCAAGAAGAAATTAGATAATTCATTTGTGATGAAGGATTTGGGTGCTGCAAAGAAAATCCTTGGTATGAGAATAATAAGAGACATGAAAAATCACAAATTGACATTGTCTCAGGGTGAGTACATAGAGAAGGTGTTGGAGAGGCTTAGAATGCAGAATGAAAAACTAGTTAGTACACCTTTGGCCATCCATTTCAAATTAACTAAGGGAATGTGTCTCGAGACACACTATGAGATAAAATGCATGCCCAGGGTCCCTTATTCATCAACAGTTGGCAGCTTGATGTATGCAATGGTTTGCACAAGACCAGATATTGCACATGCAGTGGGATTTGTGAGTAGGTATATGAGAAATCCAGGTAAAGAACATTGAGAGGAAATAAAGTGGATTCTCAGGTATTTGAAATGTACTACTACTCATGCATTATGTTTTGGAGGTTCATACATTGTTCTACAGGGATATGTTGATTTAGATATGGCAGGTGATAAAGATGGTAGGAGGAGCACCACATGGTATGTTTTTACTGTAGGTGGAACAATAGTAAGTTGGATTTCGAAACTGCAAAAGGTTGTTGCACTTTCTAAAACAAAGACAGAGTATGTTGTTGCTACAAAGGCTAGTAAAGAAATGGTTTGGTTACAGAGGTTTATGGAGGAATTGGGAAAGAAGCAAGAGAATAACAAGTTATACTATGAAAGAAAGAGTGTCATTCATCTTGCAAATAACTTCTCCTTCCATTCAAAGACTAAGAATATACAACTTAGGTACCATTTCATATGATCCGTCTTGGAAGATGGACATTTGAAGTTGGAAAAGATACACACTAGCCAGAATCCTGCAGACACGTTAACAAAGGGAGTAACCAAGGAGAAACTGAGTTCTTGATCAGTTTCAGTTGGTTTTCAATCATGAAGGCGAAGATGAGAAATTTTCCAGGTCCAAGGTGGAGTATAGTCCAACAACTACAACAACAATGGATTTTTTATGATCAGTCTCCAAGTGGGAGATTGTTGGTTGTGGAGCTTGATTATCTTCCTATTTCATAGGTCTTTGTTTTTAGCCGTGTTTATACCCCATGAAGACTGTACACCCCTCCACGTGGGGGGGGGATTTCCCCTCCTGCGGAGTCTGGGGGAAAGTGGCCCCCCAGAAGAAAAATTTCCTTGTAAATGTATATCATAATTTCATAGTAAATATGGACCATTCATTATAAGGTCGCAGATCTAATGGTAGAAGTTATGTTAGGTTTTTTTTCCCTATAAGGCAACCCTCTTTTATGAGGGAATTGTATTTCAGTTGTGTATCATTGTGAATATTGTATTCTGAGATAGGAGACTGTGAGAGAAAGAAGAGGAAGTTACATCAGATGTGTTGTAGGTTGTATCCCTTCATTTTGTTGGATAATAAAAAGGAAGGACCCGTCAATTTCTCTGGTGTATGTAACCCACACTGGGTGAAACACGTATATCTGTATCTCTATTGTATTATGTATCTTATATGTTTTATTTCCACATTTTTTTAAATTTTATTGCTTGTTTTTCTAACACTCCCCTCACCCCCAGCTTGAAAATAACATATTGAGGGGATGGGGGGAGTTGTTAAGAAAAACAAAATATGTTTTATATAATATATCCTCCCACCCTCAATATGTTTTTCATAATATATTCCCCCACCCCCACCTTCATTAGCATTAGATAGATGTTCCTACACTTACTTATGTTTTTCATAATATCTCCCCTCAACCCCACTCTCAAAATGACATATTGAGGGGCCTGGGGGGGTATATTATGAAAAATGTATTAATATCTCCCTCCATGCCCACCCTCACCCTCAAAATAACATATTGAGGGGGTGGGGGGAGATATCATGCAAAACATATTATGTTTTGCATAATTATATCTCACCCCACCTTGACCCTCAAAACATATTGAGGGTGAGGGTCGAGGTGGAGGGAGATATCATGAAAAACATAATATCTCCCCCACATTGACTCTCAAAACATACTGAGGGTGAGGGTGCGGGGGGGATATTATGAAAAACATATATTATGTTTTGCATAATATCGCCCCCACTCTAACCCTCATTATGTTTTGAGGGTGGGGGGAAATATTATGCAAAACATATTATTTTTTGCATAATTTCTCCCCCTACCCCAACCCTCAAAAAAATATTTCCACTCACCTAACCCTCAAAACATATTGAGAGTGAGGGTGGGGGTGGCGAAGATATTATGCAAAACATTCACCTGTTTTTCATAATGTATCTTTCCACCCCAACCCTCAAAACATATTGAGAGTGAGGGTCGGGGTGGGGGAGATATTATGCAAAACATAAACCCTCAATATGTTTTGAGGGGGTGGGAGGAGGTATTATGCAAAACATACATTATCTTTTGCATAATATCTCCCCCCACCATTACTCTCATATGTTACGTTTTGCATAATATCTCTCCCTAATATGTTTTGTATAATATCTCCCCCAACCCCCACCCTCAAACCCCCAAATATATATTGTGCATAATATATCCCCCTACCGATACCCTCAAATGTTATATTTTGCATAATCTCTCGCCCGACCCACACCCTCAAAACACTTGAGAGCAGGGGG
>JZKD02S1994654.1:40928-110077 GCA_000966675.3 Picea glauca
GATTTTTTGTGAAGACCAATATAAGAGAGGATGTAATCTATGTATTCATATGATACATGACCACTTCATCTTATGTTCGTATTTGAGCATACCCCAATCATGTTTAACGAGATCTCAAGGTCTCTTTTGGAAGGGTGACAATTCTATCAAAATACTATAAAAGCCATGAAGAGACCCTACTTGCATTGTAGGCCTCTAGGAACATGACAATCTAGCATGACAACATCCATTGCTTATTATCTAAGTTAAGATTTTTATGATTTGGAGCTTCCCAAGATCCATAGAAACACAAAACTATATGAAGTTACTCATCAAGACTGCCAAATATGTTATTGTTATTGATTGTTCACTTTATTTCTTAAACCATGCAAAAATGCATTAAAGAGTGAGAAGTTAGAGCATAATCCCTAATGCATAACTTTGATGATGATAAAAATTGTGTTACCTCCCCCCTAGCTTTCTTAAGAATCCCACCTAGTTTAAAAAATGTTGTTCCTTGATCCCGGACTTGGGATGAGGCATGGGGAAAGAGAACTCTAGAGCATTCTCAAAATATGTGCAAAGTATTGTCACGTTGGTGTCAATGTTGCTAGAAACAAGAAAAATATAGCAAAGGAAATGACATTATAGCAAGTGTTGAAGTTTGTAAACTAAATGCAATGTCAATTCTTATATTGACAAGAATCAACAATGTTTATAACACGTGAATTCGAGTGGGTATTCACAGAGAATATGTCAATATAGTGATAGGAAATTTATCCAAGTGTGAGCTATGTGATGGATTTAATGTTGTGGAAGGGTACACTATATCAGGGAATAGATAAGAGACAACTAGATTATAGAAGATTTTAGTCTTTAAATGCCAAAGACAAGTATAGTGTGATGAACCAAATGCTCATGGACCAACCAAGCATTAAAAGTGAGGACATTGATGAGTTATTGAAAATATCAGCCTTTTTTTTACATTTTATGATATTTGTTGCACTTCATAAATGATAAATGATTTCAAAAATTACATTTTTTTAAAGTTGTTTTTTGAATTAATTTTCTAGGACAAGTTTGAACCCCTTTAGTAAGAATCCAATTTTAATAATTGATATGCAGTTCAAAGTTGCATTTTTTAAATCAAGTCATTCTTGGATTAAGAACATTTAAATTACATTTTTTTTATAAAAGAAATTATAAGAATTTGATCAAAATTCCAATGTGAACCATAATGCTACCATACTACAAGTTTTCCACATGATGAAACTATGATTTCAAAGGGTTTAACCCTCTCAACATGCAGTATAATGTTCCATTATTTCATCAAGCCATCCAACGGATAGGGTGGGATATATGGCAATCAAATCACATTATTTTTTCAACAAAACCTTTGATGAGAATTGAAAGTCAAAATTCTTATGTGGACCAAAGTGTTACCATACTCAATGTTTTGTCCATAATAGGACTATGTCCCAAAGGTTTTGGCCCTCTTTGAATTGATCAAGATTGTTAAAAACACCTTAAAAATAACTAGATCGTTGTGAATTTTAATTGTGGTGTAACATAGACCATCGTAAATCTATCATAATTTCGAATCTATTAAATATGACTATGAATAATAAAAAATTGAAATGTAAATATAAACCTTTAACTACTTAAAATATATAAAATTAAAATAAATCTATGTACACATTTATATATACTTATATAAAAAAATTATTATATTCTTCAAATTCAAACATGTAATCTCCGAAAATGAAACACGAACTCTCCACTGTTAATCCCAACTCAAACAATGCACATCCTACTACACATATAAATTACATCATCATGTATTTGATACAGTTCTTAGCCAACGAGAACTTGTACAATATGTGTCTTGTATTTGAGACCATGGTCTCCAAAGTAGGAGCTAGTTGGCATATCACTTATCAATTCGGTTACCACAATTATTGGCAAGCAACCAAAAACTTATTGCTTGTTCGTCTTCTCTTGTGAGAAAAAGTTTGATGTGATAGAAGTAATGTGCAAGGGCAACTTTTTCTTCCACGAGAGAATATTTGATAGGTAGTAAGTTCACCACTTTTAACTTACTCAACATGTCTTCCACTTTTGTAGGGAGTAAGTAAAAGTTGGTCAACTTACTCCTTTGAGGGACAAAGTTCCATGAGGAGCAGTCATCCTCGAGAATAAGTTAAAATTGGGTTAACTTACTCTAGGGAGCTTGGTAACCTTTTTCCAATCCATTGAAAATAAGAAAAATAGAGCTCGGTCTCACATATACATCACATGTACACACAATGGGCTTTGCCAAGGGCAAGATGTCTTTTGATTCATGAAGCCTGGTTAGAGTCTAGACTTCTAATAAGTGCACAGAGTTATATGATGCATTTAAATAAGAATGATTTATTATTTTGTTGAGGATATAACATGATAGTGGCAAAATAGAGAGAGTCTAGCCTTCTAATAAGTTCACAAAGTTATATGATGCATTTGAATAAGAATGATTTATTAATTTGTTGAGGATATAACATGATAGTGGTAAAATAGAGAGGTATTAGTATTGTAAAAACAATTTTAAAATACATATTTTTAGGTATATAATTATTAAAAACAAAAAGATCTTCAAGTGGAGCAAGACCACTGAACGTTATAAATGAAGTGAGACAATAAGTGATAGTATCGATTGATAAGAGTATATCAAAAAGATGGTAAAGTGAACAAAAAATCATCGTTTGGAGTTTGTCTAGTCGTAATCAACTTAGTTGCCTACATGCATGTGATGCCTACACATACTAACAAAATACACATGCCATTTTAGTTTTTCATTTTCATGAGTGGGAAAAGTTATAAGCCTTTTAGTAATAGAATTCATGTAGAAGGTTTGTACATAGTCTAGGTTTTGTTAAAAAAATGTAATTACGCCAATAGGCATTGCCCCTATTGAAATGTGTTAGATTAATTCCTCTAAATTTAATGAAAAATATGAAGTGGATGGATAAGATTTATTTAATGAAGTATATTCTCGCCATTGTCACCTAATGGAGGGCTTTGACTTAGGATGTTAAAATCCCTACAATTTCTATAACATACATTAGTCATTAGTGAGAGCAATTAGCAAGTTTTACATCTTCGTAAATTGAAAGTTTTACTACTTTTTTTCATTCCTGCTATTTCTAACCCTACACCACTATAACTTGACCATTTACATTTCGTGTTGTTTCAATTTTTGTCCTTTAATCAAATTTGTTACTATATATATATATATCCAACTAGCATTTGCATTTTTTCAACACCGACCATTATGCATGTTATAAGTGGTGTTTCAGAAATGGAAACATCAATCTCGCATGCAAAGAATTTGGTAAATAAATATGGTTGTAGGGATGTGATACATCGATGCTACTGAATACAACTAATAACAACGAACTTGCTAAGACTTAGGCTATCCCAAATATGAGTTTGATTCTACTGGAACAATATGTCACAATAGATCTGATAAACAACTGGAATCTTTATTATTAAGGTTATTTTTCCTTTAGATTTCTAGAATATTTAGTTACTAATTTTTCTACTTATGCATGAAATAGATAAAATGTAGAAATAGAGAACAATAAAATTACAATCACACCATCCACAAATAAACACAAGATATGACCTAGGAAATCCAATACAAGAGAAAACCCAATTAGAAGGTGATGTTGCTCTACTCTCTTTTCTTTGTTATAGAAATTATGCAAGTACAAAGAAAGAGGCACTCTCTATGGAGTTGCCTTTGACCTGTGGCTTGTATGGCTACTACATAATCTCTCCTCCTCAGTTATGCTCACACAATACCACTCTCATATGTTTTTCTCAACTATGGAACAAGATACAATGGAAAATAATAGAACCCCTTCTCCTCCTAGTGGTCTGGTATTTAACATAGCCCGATAGCCATCTAGGGGTAGGTTTTTTACTTCCTCAACACTCAATTGTGATAAGGTTTTGGACCTTCTAGAATATTCTTGAAATTACATATGTGGCTATCCCCATATGCTTGAGTAATGGGGGCTGACGTGGCATCCTCTTGTACCATGGTGGTCGACATTGTAGGTCAACTTGCAGGAGGCATAACTTTTGCATATGAACTACGATTCATGCACAGTTTGTGCCGTTGGAAAGGTATCAGAGTGTAGAATAATTTCAAGGGGGTGGGAAAAAAGTTTAGACACCAGAACCCAAAAACACTTTGTTTATTTCCTCAAAATGGATTTGGAAGGACCCATACCCCAATTTTTCAAACTAGTACTTGCCACTAAAATGGCCCTGCAAGTTTATTCCTCCAATTTTTTCCACTCTGAAAGGATCAAGATAGATGAAAAAAATATAGTGATCCAATCCAGATCATACCTCCCAATTTAGGGATGGTTTTGGTCCCCAAAATATTTACTGAATGAGGTGAGGAAAATTTTCCTCTACCTTATCCTTGGAGTACCACTTTGTTTTTCCTGGGAATTATTCTTTCAACCCAATATTCCAAAGATCATGTTGCCTCCATCTTATAGTTGTGGACTGCTTCTGCAAAATTGTGCCCTCTGCCAACTCTGTCTGAGCATATGGTGTTAAGTCCTTTATGGAAGGTAGGACCCGCTCCTTCTCCTGATCTAACATGGAAGACTCATAGAGTTTAAGATTCACCACATTCACTACTGAGTAAATGCACATGTATGGGGGTAGACTGAGTCTATAGGCATTATCTTCCACATTTTTCAATACCTAAAAAGGACCATACTGCAGAGCCTTGATCTTCTTACCAAGACCCTATAGTCTTTCTTTATTCGGTTGTAACCATACTCTATCTCCCACTCTAAATGTTCTCTTTGTTCTGTGTTCGTTATGTCTAACCTTGTAATTCTCTTGTGACTTCTTTAGTGTCTCTTGTACTTGCAAATGGAAATGCATGATCTTCTCAACATTTCTTCTTCTTCTTTTAATGCATCTCCTATGAGGTCCTCCCTATTGTATTTTCATTTATATCTCATTTCATTCTCATCATAATTTGGATCAGTTATTTATGTAAATATCATTGTAAATATATATCACTTAGGAGAAATAGGAAGAGTCGTAGGTGATAGGAAGAGTCACCAAGAAGGGGAAGACCAATAGTCAATTTGTATTGTATTTATGAACCTCTCATGTTAATTCAAATAATAAAGTGTGGAGTTACATTTTATGCCATACCTGTCCTGTTAGTGGTATCAAAGTTGTGGTCTAACTCCACGATTCTCTCTCCTCAACATTTCATTCCTGTGTGCAGAAAACACATCTCTCTGTTGTCTTTGTTGTCTTTATTTTTTGTCCTTCTGCAAGGTAGTCTCCTCTGTTATTAGTGTCTATATTCCATTTACATCCTCCCTTTCAATGGAATGATCTGGAATTTCCCTCATGTTCGTTCCTATTCATGCACCTTCTCGACCTACGTGAAATCATTCGACAAGGTGCTCTGTGTGTGTTAGGGTTTCCTCCTTACTGTTCTATATTCTTCTCACTCAAATCATGATTTCAGGTGATTTTTAAGTTCCCATGCCACAAAAAAAAAGCTTCATGCCATCATAAGTGATTTATGGTTTTAGTGGAAGGATTTTGTGTTGATTGACGATCCATTTTTGTTTCCCATAACATAATTATTTTCTTATTTAGTCTCTTGGCATCCTCTACAACAACACTCCTCAACTTGGCCTGACATTCTTGGCCTGCCAGATTCCATGCTAGTATGATCATACTCTTTGTTTCTTATACCTCTACTTCAAAGAGCAGGTCAATGTAGTTTTCCCATAGTCCACTTAACATCAAATATCGTGCTTTCTCGAGCGCATGAAACCACAATTGCCATGATATTGGTGCCCATCAATGGGAACTGAACCTTGAAATATTGTTTATAAGGAGTCCTCCAAGGAATAAATCGATCAGAACTTCAAACCCTTTAGAAAATAAACCCTGTGAGAACTGAACCGTGAATTGTAACTACACAAATTGACTAGTGAACTCCATTTTATGTATATATTTCCTAGATTAATTCACCATGTGTTTTTTCTTTAGTCTTGGATCTATTTATGTCTTGGGTTAAGAATTTTGAATTATCCCAAAGTGTTGAAATCCCATGGCTATTTTGTTTATTAGGTTTAACAATAGGGAATGCAACATTGAATCACTTCTTTACTTCTTTGAGCATTGCAACATCCTTGCATTCATTATCTATAAGATTGGTTATCTTTAGAAATCCTAGTCACTATCATCCATAATACTGTTGGTTTCTTTTACATATTCTTTATGAATCCATAAAATATTGTATCCATTTTCTACATATTCCTCACTTTTTATGAATCCACCAAGGAAAGCCTTGAATTCTTTGAAGAGACTTGATTTCTATATTCCTACAACTATAGTGTAAAAATGCATCTCTCATATCCATTTTCGGCATGGTGCTGAATGGTAAAGAGAATTACCAAGAATGGTACAAAAATGTAAAACACACTCTCATATTCAACAACTTATGGAATTCCATTTTTGAAGCAACAACTTCCATTGAAGAAGAAGTTCAATTAGAAGCACAACTGAAAAGTAGCAGACCAACCATTCCTACATCAAACAAGGAATGTTCCATATAGAAGGAAAAAGACCATAAATAATATGTTGTGATTGTTATGACAGTAAGTGAACATGTGAGCCACCATATTTTTTCCATTAATGACTCCTATAGCGATTTGAATAAATTGAATGACTTGTATGACACTCACTCAGAACTGGAACTCATACAATTGTTGGTGAATCTCTTCAACCTAGAGTTGAAGATTGTTTACCCTATGGATTCATCTTCTGAAATCAAATCCATAATGCATGACATTGAATCCACTGGAGTAAAGATAAACCTCCCACTCACATCCTTCATTAGGGCCCTCTACCCTACATATTCTCACTACCTTGAATCTTTGCAAGCTAGTGGTCAAATGAAATCCATGACATTTCACACTTTGGTGGAGAAAGTTGCACAACATGAGAAAGCCTTTGGAAATAAGTCATTCCAGTCCACTAGTGGGACTTTGTACCTTGCTTAGAAAGGGAAGAAACAACCACATGATTCTTCTATAGAAGAGGGTAGAAAAAGAGGACGTGGAAGAAATAATTTCAAAGGTGGGGGGTAGACACGACCAAGGCAAGAGATCTAATATTCATTGTAACCATTGTGGAAGGAATGGGTCACATGAAGAAAATGAAAACAAATTCCCATGGGATAATATCAAAGACAAACAAAATTAGAAAGAAGACGAAGGTAAATCATTAGATCCAACAAAATCTAAACCACTTGAATCGACTCATTACATTGTTTCCCATTGCAATATATGAGAAATTGAATATTTGTTTAACACTTCATTTACTTCTTGGAGAGATGCATGGCTTCTTAACATAGGTGCAACCTACTGCATAACCTTCCAAAGATACTTCTTTGAAGATTTAAATGAAAATGTAGATGGCATAGTGTATTTTGTAGATAAATCAAGACTCAAACCTTCAGGAATTGGCATAGTCAGGCTTAAATTAGCTAGACTCTTGGAATTGCTTTTGTATGATGTGCTCTATATTCCTAAGCTATGAAGGAACTTGTTGTCTCTTGTGCACATCTAACAACACGCCCATTATATTCATATCTTTGACAACAAAGTCAAAATAAGGAAGGATTTTGACAACATGGTTGTCATGACCGGAGTGGAAGATGAAAGGCCATTGAACTTGAAAGGGACATATGCTCATGCACATAATTCTACATACATCTCTCATCATAATGAAGGTACAATGTCATCTAGTCTCTTTTTGCATGCTATATTTTGTCACATTAACTATGAACACCTTTATTTCTGGAAAACAAATGGTGTTTTGGTTTACCTACTATTCCTAGGAACTTGAAGCAATGTGATGCTTGTATCCTTGGAAAGCATAGTAAACAACCATTTCATGATTCTACTTCCAAAGAATGTAGAAAAATTGAATTGATACATTCTGATTTGTGTGGCCCTATTCCTATTCCATATACAAATGAAAATAAATATATCATGTGTATTTTATTAATGATTACACCAGGATATGTGGGTGTACTTGCTGAAAGAAAAATCACAAGCTTTTGATTTTTTTTTTAAATTTTCATGTATGGATTCAAAATGAAGCTTAGTCTGGTATTGGCTCTCTTCACATTGATAATGGAAGAGAATACACATCTAATGAATTTTAAAACTATATATTCCAACATAGGATCAAACATCAAACCAAAATTACATACAATCCTTAAGAGAAATGTTTAGTTGAAAGAATGAACAAGACTCTCCTAAATATGGTTCATTCCATGATGCTTTTCAAATATGTAATTTTTTTTTTGGGCTGATGTAGTTCTTTGTGCGATTTATGTGAAAAATAGGTGTCCATCTCATCCTCCTGAAAACAAGACTCCTTATGAAATGTGGTATCATCACATTCCTTTGGTGAGGCATCTCAGGGTCTTTGGTTCCACATATTATTCCTTAATTCCTAAGGAGCAAAGAAACAAGCTTGATGCAAGGACTCGGAAGTGAATCTTCTTGGGGTACTAAAATACCACCAAGAGATATTGTCTTTACATTGAGGTAAATAAGAAATTCATTCTTTCCATAGATGTAATATTTCTTGAATCCTCCAAGAATGACAAAAATCACTCATGTAAATACATATCATGAATTTGATGATGAGATTCCACATCTTGAAGGGGGGGTTCGTATCTTGGATCAATATCTAGAATCTCATTTTGAAGCACCATCTCCCCATCATGAAGAAGTTCCATCCACTTCATCAGAATGAATTTCATTTGGATCATGTGGTTGACAGGATTGAAAGGCTAAGTCTTGATGAGAATTCAACACCATCTCAATCAGCTGAGCAACCTGGATCATCTCAGAAAGATCCACCAAAATGGCTCATGAAAACACTTGAAATTTTTCATCCTAGTGAGGTCGGAAAGATAGGAACCAAAAGTTCTTCAAGACAAGATGGAGCTGATGTAGATAATTCAAATTCAGGTGATGTAGATGACATGGATGTTTCATATGATTGTGATTTAAATTTATCTACTAACTTTGAACCAACTTCCTTTAAAGAATCCACTTATCACGATGAATGGAAATAAATGATGCAGAAGGAATATGATGCTCTCATCAAGAATGGGATGTGGAAGTCGGTGGACCCTCAATTAGTAACCGAACCAATTGGTTGCAAGTGGGTATTCAAGAACAAGTACAAATCAAATGGCTCACTTGACAAGCAAAAAAAATGGATTGTGGAAAAAGGATTTGCATAGAAATAAGGTATGTTTATGAGGAGACTCTTACCTCTAAAAAAAAATGGAATACCATCCATACTCTATTTTCCTTAGTAGCACATAATGGATGGAAAATTCATCAAATGGATTGTGAAAATTCCTTTATTCAATGGAGACTTAAAAGTGAATGCCTTCATGTCTTAGCCATAAGGTTTTGTTGTGAAGGGACAAGAAAAGAAAGTATGCAAGATCATCAAATCCTTATATGGTCTGAAACAAGCACCATGAGCCTGGTATGAAAATCTCACTGAGCGTCTTCTAAAATTGAATTTCAGGCACTTCAATATTGACAATGCAACTTTGTTTGTCAAGAAAGTTGGAAAAAATGGTATATCTTGTGGTGTATGTAAATGTTTTGTTGATAACAAGGAACAAACTTAAATTTATTTTTCATACATAAAGAAAGAGTTGAATAAAGAATTTGATATGGAAGATTTGGTACATCTTCACTACTATTTGGACATTGAAGTGATTCAAAATCCAAAATACATATTCATCTCCCAAAATAAATGTGTTGAATAATTGTTGAACAAGTTCGACATGGTTGAGTTTAATTTTGTTTCTACTCCAAGAACAAAATTTGAAGCTCACATCAAAATAAGGGAATGAATTTGAGGATGCAACCAAGTACAAATAACTCGTGGGAAGTATTATCTATCTTACCACCACCAGAATGGATATTTCATTTGTTGTTTGGATTGTTTTCAGGTTCATGCAAAAACCTTGTGAAGGAAATTGGTCTACTGCAAAAAGAGTTCTGAAAATCTTGAAGAGAACTTAAGATTTTGGACTCAAGTACTATAAGGTGGATGACTTCAACCTGATTGGATATTCTGATTTGTAATTTATTAGGGATAAAGAAAATGGAGTGTCAACTTCAAGATATCTCATGAGTCTTGGATTAGCATATGTCTCCTGGAGATCACGTAAATTGTGAGTTCTAGCAGATTCCACAACAGAGTAAGAATATGTGGCAGTTGCAGAAGCAATGAAGGATATTGTGTGGCTTAGGAAAATACTTGAATATTTGTAGGAGAAATAAGTGAATTCTACTCCTCTTCTATTTGAAAATTATTCTACAATCAATTTGGCCAAGAATCCTAGTTTCCATGATCGAACTAAGAACATCAACACTAAGTATCACCTGATTCGATATCATGTAGAGGCAAAGACTATTACTTGAGACATTGTTCCACAAATGATAAAATTGTGAACATCTTCATCAAAGTGCTTGGAAGAGAAAAAATAAAAAAGTTTAGAATGATCCTTGGACTCATAAACACCCCTTCATATTAAGGGGGGAATGTTGGACATGTAATCCTTATGATTAAGTTACTTATGTAAATTTCATTGTAAATATCACTTAGGAGAAATATGAAAAATTGTAGGTGATAGGAAGAGACACTCAAAAGGGGAATCCTTTCGAGTTTACAAACCGACTGACAAAATCCACCTCCCAGAGTTATACTGCATCCATGTTTCCACTCTACGAAATAACGACAACCTTCCAATCTATTGTATTGTCCATTGAGCTTAGAACAAAAAAAATCGGACCCTGTACCCTCTGCTTATCCTTATTCCAACCCCCATAAGCCTGTTTGGAACTCCAACCACTCCCTATTGTCTTCGACCTCTCACTTTCCATGAATTATCTATCAAAGCATTCACCCATGGTAATACCATGTGATCTTTCACACCAACTAACAAAATACCCCACCCAAGACTATACTTTCTTCTTGCTTCCACTCTGCGTCATAATGGCATCCTTCCAATCTTGTGTCATTTCCATTGTGCATAGATTTAAACATTTCATAGCCCATACCATGGATTTCCTTCAGCACCCACATGCCTGATTGAAACTCCAACCCGACGATGTTAATTTCATCGTCTCCCCATAATCCAATATTTGGCATGCCAAGATATCTCCATGCATTATTCCAACTGGATTCATGCATGAGACTATAGAGGCCACATTGACCCCATAGGCCCCACCCCAACTCCAAGGGATACACATTAGGGAGGGGGGATATTCTTTTATCCCCACCAATCCATAAGAAACTAGGGGCTTTGCCAATGGATCAATTATCCATTTCATCTACTGCAATGTTATTTTCATGAAGGATATGAAAGAACTTAACTGAATAGGAAGAAAGAGTTCATCTAGTCCATTCAATAAAATCCTTCGAACCAACATCCCTAGAAACAGATCCTGTTACAAAATATCGAATGGTATTTTCAGGATCCCCTATAATATTCAACTGAGAAATGTGTCATTGCTTAGTGACTTGGGATCCTTGAATACCTACATAATCTTTCACCTTATTATTCGAGGTGACCCCAAGATTCCAATAAAATTATATTTCTCTCTTTCCTCTAGGGCCATAAAGTACCCCCTCTTCGCTACACCTATGATCTGGATTTATGAGTGGAACGAAATGAAACCATAGATTTATAATATTAGCACATAGAAACAATGAAAAATAATAGAGATACAGTAAAACTTGGTTTCTATTAAATAAGAAATATGTTGAAAACTGTAAAATGTAGACTGAAAACAAGCTTGCTATAATGGTGGCAACTTATCTCTGAGAAGAGATGTGACGACTATGCTCATTCGCAAGAAGACGAGTAAAATGAGGATCTGAAGGCCTTTTTATGATAAACATGAATTCCAAAACCCTAGACATCCAAAAACTTAACCCTAGGAGATGAAGCACCAAAATTCATGTGGGCCCCATTGGGGTAAGTTAGTACATCAACTTCCCAAGGTTGTAAATTTTGCATACGATCTCTGTTTTAGGCGTGTGATATCCCATTGGAAAGGTCTTTTCGAGAACTACGTATTATTTCATCCAACTTTGACTCCATATACAGTTTGACTGTGGCAAGCTAAGAAAACATTGTTTAGGGCCCCAAAACAACCCTAGAAGTACAAAAAGATGTACTGACATGAAAACTTACAAAATAAGCCAATTGGACTAGGTGGGCGGCCACCATTATCCACCTAGATTCTATGTAGGTCTTTAGGATAGCCTTAGAAGTGTAGAACCCATAATTACAAAGAATTGTCCCCTTTATAGAGAAATGCGTTGAATTGAAAACTATCAAGATGATCCAGTTGGGATTTGGATCAGGTGGGTAGACACCAATGTCCACCTGGATCAGTCCTACCCCCTTAGGAAGCAATGGTATCCATTGTGTTGAGTTCCCAGGGAAGAGGGGAAAACGTTTTCTGAATCTGAATCTTGGTGAGCTACATGCCTTGCTGGAGAAGTTGCATTGCTTGGTATGTGGAAGGTTGCCACGAACCTATTGTTGGTGGGGTTGAATATGTTCCACCAACCTGTTGTCTCTGGGCTTGATGGGGAATTGTGTAGGAACCATAATAGGTGAAGAAACAATATCGTATTTCTCTTCTGCAATCTACTTCTGCTAGATAGAAGGTGTTGAGTTTGCATTGGTTGCAGTGGCCTTCTGTGCATCCTTTGAATAGAATGTGAAGAGGATGAATTTTGTAGTATGAGATATTACCTTGAAGCACTTTTTTGGTGGAACAATAGTTGGAACTACCTCTGGTATCATGTAAACATGACCCCCCCAGAGTAATAATGACACTACGGGGTCGAGACTCATAAATATTATGACATTTCCACATATATGGTTGGCCCAACACAACATCACAGACATCAAGAGGGGAAAAAACACACACTACCTCATCCTTCAATGGATAGATTCCATAGGATAGGAGGTACTATTGGTTGACACAAAGATATTGTCCCTGGTGAAGCCACCCAATGTTGTATGGTTGCATTTGTGGTGTTGTCGAAAAACCCATTTGTTTGATGACCTCAGTTGAGATGAAGTTATTATGGCTATCTCTATAAACAATGAAATGAAATAGGGTCCCCTTCACCCACATATATGAATGGAAGAGGCGCTCCCCTTATTCAGGATCTACTGGTTCTTATGGTTGAATTGTTTCGGTCACGACAATAGCAGTGGGGTTGGCGTCGATGATCTGTCTTTTTTCATTATTTTCTGGATCAGATTCTAAATCAAGTTTCGGCTCCTTGTCTTTGACCTCATCCACCAATTAATGTTTCGAGAGAAATTCACCGGTGTTGTTCCAGGGGATTTTGTGGAAGTCGCAACACTTCCCAATGTTAGTCTTCATCTTTACTTTACCCTTATTTTCCTGTGTCTTGGACTGGTTATTGGGAGGATGTTGGTTAGGGCCTTCTTTATCATGATTTGGTTGTTTCTTATTTTCATACCCCAATTCCCATTTGTTCTGGTGCCTAAATTTCTACTCAATTTCGACAGCATATCGATAGGCATCTCCCAATGATGAGATGTTTAGGAAATCAATTTTGGTTTGGATGTACCTATGCAGAGCCCCACGGTATTTCAGAACCAGATGTTGCTCAGAGTCTTTGATACCCATCTTACTGCACAAGGTATGGAAAGTATTTGTGAACTCTGGCATTGTTTGGCTCTTCTCTTGTCATTGTGTGGTCCATATCATGTATTGGTCTTCATAGTTATCAATAGGGTAATATTGTTCCTTGACCACATCCATAAAAAAATCCCAAGTGCGCTCAACCCCATATATTCTAGATTCATTTGTGGAACTTTTCTCCTAGTAATTTTCCCACCAATGTTTGAAATGGGAGAGAGCCTTGAGGAGGGCGAAGGTGATATTTTCCCTGTCAAAAAAATTGTGAACAAAGAAACAACCTTCTAGCATATTTAACCATTTTCTAAGGCATATGCATCTATCTGACCTTCAAATATGGGAATATAAAAATTAACTTGTACCTAAAGGGATAAGTTCCTACAAAGTGGCCACTTGATGAAAATGTGCTTGTTTCTGTCGGGAGGTGTTGAAGGATGTGGGAAAAATTCTCCATCATTTCATCTCTCTGTCGTGTGAGAGCTTTCTCAAGCAACATGTTAATAGAATCTTTTGCTCTGTCATTTTTATTTCCTTCTTATATGTAGGTTTTCTTGGGTGTGCGAGAGAGATTGTCCTTAAGAGAGAAAAGCTTGAGACCCAACTTGTTATATTCAGACCTCGTCCGGGACATGCATTGAAAAAATATCAAGAGAAGCCTTCTATGATACCACTGATCCAGATTTATGAGAAGAACAAAAGGAAACCACATATTTATAATATTAACACAGAGACACTGTGAACAATAATAGAGATACAATAAAACTTTGTTTCTATTAAATAACAAATATGTTGAAAACTGTAAAATGCAAACTGAAAACAAGCTTGCTACAATGGCAACAACTTATCTTTGAGAAGAGATGTGAAGACTATGCTCATTCGCAAGAAGATGAGTACAATGAAGCTCTGGAGGCATTTTTATGATAAACATGAATGCCAAAACCCTAGACAGCCAAAAACCTAACCCTAGGAGATGAAGTGCCAAACTTCATGTGGGCCTCTTTGGGGTAAGTTAGTACATCAACTTCCCGGGGTCGTAACTTTTGCATACGATATTTTTTTTAGGGATGTGATAGCCCATTGGAAGGGTCTTTTTGAGAATTATGCATTATACTGTCAAACTTTGAATTTGTCTATAGTTTGACTGTGGCAAGCCAAGAAAACATTGTTTAGGGCCCCAAAACGGACCTGGAAGTACAGAAAGATGTATTGACATGAAAAAAATCCAAAATAAGCCAATTGGAATAGGTGGGTGGCCACCATTATCCACCTAGATTCAGTGTAGGGCTTCAAGACATCCTTAGAAGTACAAAACCCACAATTACAAAGAAATTTACCCATTGCAGAGAAACATGTTGAACTGAAAACTGTCAAGATGAGCCAGTTGGAATTTGGAATAGGTGGGCGGCCACCAATATCCACCTAGATCAACCTACCTCCCCTAGGTTTCCTTTAGAATCCCCATCAAACGAATAGTATAGCAAGATTATGAGAAAATCCATGATTGAAAATCAAAGGGAGATGCTTGAAGCTGTCTGGACGATCTTTGTGTTATTTTACTTCTTACTACATATTTCAAAGTTAATTTGTTCATCTAGAGTTCCTCCTCAGGATCTAATCGTAGAGGGGCCTCCACTCTAAGCCTCTTGGATTTAAGATTTATGCCATTTGACCTAAATATTATGTAGCTATGGACTAAGGAGTATCATTTTGATTCTTGAAAATTTTATGATTTCAAGCTAACCACAGTTGTCAACATACATATTTATAGGACACCATCCAAGATCATTTAAACAAAGGCTTGGTCTGAAAAGATCCATGATAAAAATACCCCATTTTTCTAGCAAGGCTTTAGGAGAGGTGGGCCACAACACCCTGTGGAATATTTCTGAATAGACAAGCTTCCAAACCCGTTTAGAGAAATCATTGTCTAGGAATAGATGACTTGAGTTTTCCAAAATTTGACGGCACAAGGCACATATAAACGACCCCTGGAATCCTCTTTTATACAGATTCTCCCCTATGAGGATTTTTCCGTGGGATAAAATCCAACAAAATATATTTATTTTTTGAAGACCATTTCTATTCCAAATATTCCTCCAGACTTTTGGCTTTACACGGAGATTGGTTTGTTGAAGCAAGTCAATATATCCACCCTTAACAAAATAACCAACAACTCCCCATCCTCCATTATCTCTAGTCTGCATATGAACCAGAGCCATCCCTCGGAGATTCAACAAGAACTTAGAGACTAGAGCATTAATATGGGGAGGGAAAAGATTAAGATCCCATCCCATCAACACCCCATTAGATCCCCACCTAGAGATATCAAACATGGTGGACTTATCCAAGTTCTCCAACCAACATACGAAAGGAAGAAGAGAGGGATCTCAAATTAAAGGAGGATTTACAAATATATCATCCTTCCAAATGTTGATATTTCTTCCATTTCCTGGTATCCAAGTTAGATAGATTTGAAAAAAGGGAAGGGAGGCCCAAAGAAGCTTCCAAATAGGAGAACCCATCTACCTAACCGAAGGATGATCTAGTCATCTACGTCGATCTCCAAAGAAGTATTTCTTGAGAAGGGATGATTTCCACCAATCTTGATCTTCTGTCACCAATCGCCACAAAAGTTTGGACCCAAGAGAAATATTCACCATCCTAGGATCTCAGATTCCAAGTCTACAATGCTCTCTAAGGGACCTTACTAAAGACAAATTCACTAAATGAAATCGTTTTGAATTTGATTTTCCTCCTTGCCAAAGAAATTTGTGAACAACTTGTGCTAACACATTTTTAATTCCAACATGTGCCAATAATCAGGAAACTTGGAAGATAGGAAGAAAATAAAGAACAAATTTAAACAAAACCAATCTGCTTGCCGGATTCAACCAAATGGCTCCCCATATTTCAATTTTTTCTTTAATTTTTTGAAGGATGATTTTCCAAGGTTCCCTCAAAAGCGATTTCATATTGATCGACATTCCCAAATATTTAAAATATTTCCAGTTAGTTGTGAATGGGAACTGAAAAATATTGGCTATTCCCATTAAGGAATGAGCACTAACATTCTAGGCATACAATTGGATTTTGTTCTTATTTATTAATCCACCCGAGACCTGGGTGAACTCATAAGAAATATGTTTGAACCTATGAGCTATAATTACCAATTCCCCTCCAAGAAGCAATATGTCATTAGCAAATTATGAATGATTAATTCTTTTCACCCCTCTATCAATTTGGAGACCTGTAATTTCTCTTCAGCTTTGTTCCCATTCTAATCTTTTATTCATCGCTTCATCCATTAGAAAATATAGTAAAGGGGAGAGAAGATCTACTTGACGCAAGCCTTGAGAATATTTAAAGAAAGTTTTTGGCCTACCATTAATTAAGGGGGATATCCATGGATTATTGATACAAGATCTTATCTAGGTTATGAAATCTTGATTGAATCCAAATTTCTTCAAAAATGCATTAAGAAAGATATAATTAACCCTATCAAAAGAATTAGCCATATCTGTTTTAATGATCATACCTTTTCCCCCTCACATGTTTCTTCAATGAATGGTCACCTTCTATACCAGAATAATGTTATCCCAAAATTTCATCTTTTCCACAAATCCACCTTGATTTGAGAGAATAAGCTGACTTAAAAGAGGTAAATAATCATGTTGGAAAGAATTTTTTCCATGATCTTGTAAGATACATTAAAAAGAGAGATGGGTTAAAATATATTAAAGGAACAAGAAATCTTGTCTTTTGGAATAAGGGCCAGAAATGATGAGTTAGTGGCTCCACCAATCCTAGCAAATTTATGCAAATACTGAATCATTCTAATGAAATCGAATTTGATGATGGACCAACACCTCTTGAATAAATGGGAAGTAAATCCATCAAGCCCAGGGAATTTTTCCAAGTTAAACTAATTTTAGGCTACCAATATTTCATCCTCTATAACCTACTTATTCAAATCCAAATTATCCTCTTCTAAAACCATCGAGGGAATATGAGAAATAAACTACTCACACGTATCCATATCTATGTATCCAATCTTTGTATATAGAGTTTCAAAATGATTTTTTGCAACCTACTTAATATCCTCCATTTCATTTAAGACCTCTCCCCTTTGAGTAATTATTTATTCAACCTTATTTCACCATTGTCTTTCTCTTGCTTGGTTGTACTGGAAGAAGTTGGTGTTTTTGTTCCTACCTTGAAGTGACAAACTTACATATTTTAACCTCCACATTTCCTCCTCCTTCTTCAATGACATTATATATTTCCAATATTCCAGTTGTTCCTTCTGCATCAGATTTAAGGAAACTTCATTATTCTCCATCCTTTCATGTATATCAGTAAGTTTCCTCTGATGGTCTGGTACTTCAACTGTTGAAGAATGAACTGATTATTTTGCCCATATTTTTAGAGCAACCTTAGTAGTTTTCAGATTTTGTTCCCAAATATGAACAGGGGAACCCATGATCCACTAGGTCCGTGAATTCTAAACCAAAGGGAAGAAGCTTGGATCCTCCATCCATAAAGGATTAAACTGAAATTTTATAGGCTCCAAATTTTCTTCCTTTGAGATACACAAAGAGATGGGCCGGTGCTTATAACATGCCCATGGGAGGATTGCTAGACACCAAAATGTCACACTTGAGTGTCACACCTATTTACACCTAAGTGTCACAAGTGTCGTATGCACTTTACTAAGTGTCACATGCACTTTATTAACTGTCACAACACCTTGACACCATGAAAAAACAATTTTCACAATCCCTAGTCAATGTGGAGGAGAAATATATCATATGAAGGTCAAAATACTATGTGCACATGAATTATTCATTATTATTCATAACAAGGAATTTAATCTAGTGTGTTAATCCACCTCACATTTAGTTTCCTAATCTCAAGGAGAAGTTGAGAGTCTCATGTATGGTTGAGAGATTTTCTCAAACCAAAATCCTAATTTGGTGGATCTTGAGAGATATTTCCTCCCTAAAATCCTTGAGAGATATTTTCTCCCTAAAATCCTTAAGAGATATTTTCCCCCTAAAAATATTGTAGATCCTATTTTAGTGGATCTAGTGAGTGATCTTCTCCATGGTGTTTAAACCTCCAAATCATATATAATGATGGATTTCCATGGTGAAGAAGGAGGAATATTTGAGATATCAAACTTATGATCTTGGTAGCATCGTGCAAGGGATGGACGAGGGGAGCTTGGAGGAGTGTTGCATCATCATCCATGTTTGTAAGTATTCTCTTTGGGTTCTCATTTTAATATACTTGGCCCATTTCCTTCAAGCTTTTGTATTCTTTCATGTGCTTGTCTATTGTTCCTTCGATCTTTGTAGATGAATTTGTTTGATCTAATATTGTAGAGTAGTAGTTCTTTGTTTCTCTTTGTTTCCCATTGCATTGCAGGTATCAATTTGTGATAAGGAGTTTGGAGATCAAGGAGTCTCCAAATTCTATTACGGAAATATTCCCCTACGGATAGGTGAATTTTCCCTTGGATTACAGACCTCTAATACCAAGACAGAAAAACACAAGTGGACACTAATATTTCTTTTCATTTATTTTAACCAATCAGAAAGAGAGAGAGAGAGAGAAAGGGTGTGATGCACCTTATTTCAAAGTTTGTCCCCGCTACTTCCAATCTAAACTTGATCTCCAAACTCCTTAGCACAAATTGATACTTGCAATGCAATAGGAAGCGTAGAGAAACAAAGAACTCCTACTCTACAATATTAGATCAAAAAAATTCATCTACAAATATCGAAGGAACGATAGACAAGAACATGCAAGAATACACAAGCTTGAAGGAAATAGGCCAAGTATATTAAAATGAGAACCCAAAGAGAATACTTAAAAAGATGGATGATGATGCAACACTCCTCCAAGATCCCCTCGTCCATCCCTTGCATGATGCTACCAAGATCATAAGTTTTATATCTCAAAGCTTCCTCCTTATTCACCATGGAAAGACCTCATTATATAGGATTTGGAGGATTAACCACCATGGAGAAGATCACTCACTAGATCCACTAAAATGGGATCTCCAAGATTTTTAGGGAAAAAATATCTCTCAAGGATTTTAGGGAGAAAATATCTCTCAAGGATTTTAAGGAGGAAATATCTCTCAAGATCCACCAAATTAGGATTTTGGTTTGATAAAATCTCTCAACCATCCATGAGACTCTCAACTTCTCCTTGAGATTAGGAAACTAAATGTGAGGTGGATTCTCACACTAAATTAGTTTCTTTTTTATGAAAAATAATGAATAATTCATATGCACATAGTATTTTGACCTTCATATGATATATTTCTCCTCCACATTGACTAGGGATTGTGAAAAATGTTTTTTCATGGTGTCAAGGTGTTGTGATACTTAGTAAAGTGTATGTGACACTTAGTAAAGTGCACACGACACTTTATGACACTTAGGTGTAAATAGTTGTGAAATTTTGGTGTGTAACAGATGCCCCCTAAAGTGTGAGGTCGAAAGAGAAACTGATGGCTGAAACACTTTACAAATTCTTCAATGCAAGGGTGTTGGAGTTGGATAACATGGAAGAAGCTACAAAAAATCATCAAATAATATTAATATATGTTCCATTTCCGAGGCAGGCATACCTATGCTCAAAATACGAGATGAATCAAAGCATGACCACCGACCAATACACTGTGGATCCATGAAAATACTGACTAAGGATATGGTCACCAAAGATACAAGGTGGATCCATACCTCCATGACATGAACTGATTGCAACCACAAAAAATACACAGTGGAGATACAAGATGAGAAAACATAGCCACAAATAAATACAAAGTGGATCTATGTGATAGTATATATATCAACATTCTCAACTGATCTCCTTCACAGCCTGGGAAAAGCAGATAACAAAGTGAATTCCCAACCCATGGTTTTTGTCCCAATCCCGATGTGGTATGAATCTAGCCATGTGAATAGATGATTTGACGTTGAACATGGTAGAGACCACTTGATTATTGGTCATTGATGTAAACCATTAACAAGTGTGAGGTAAATCACCAATGATGTCAATGACTCCCAAGGTACCCTAGTACATTCCAACGAATGTGAATAGATGAGCTGAAGTTGAACATTCATGGAATCATCCAATCAGAGGTCAATGATGTAAACCTATTGTCGGAAGCAAGGAGGCCTTCCATTGAGTCATGCATAAACCAAGGTACTAACTGGTTTCTAAGTCTAATTCATGGATAATGTGTTGAAGTCAATAGGAAAAGACTCGTTGAAGGAGGGCCTTGATGTATCCCCCATCATCATCATGAAATTGACACATGAAAGTGATGTACGATGGTGAATCAAATGAGTATGGAATGACACAAGAAATGGAAACTTGTAGTACTGCAGATGAATGGTTTGAAGTGAAATTTCGCTTGAACATGATGAGGAACGATAACTAACTTTCCAGCATTGACTCAATGAGTACCAAGAATGTAATGTGATGAAATAAGAGCACTCTTCGACTGGAATGAAAAAGTATAGCGACACATGGAATTGGTATGAATCAGACACAAGCAGATTACCCAACCGTAAGAAGAGACATGAACAGGTGCCATGTTCAAGGGCGAGAATAGCTGCCATAAAGGATTCCCAAAAACTTGACCCACTTCCTTGAACTTTTCCCCCACCTAGATAGATGAGTACCTATTTTTTGTTTAACGAGCTCGAGCAAGGTAACACATGCTCGATATAGCTCATCCTTCGGATGATTCCTTCAACATATCTTTAACGAACCTAAGGAAGGAGGGGTTCAATCCCAGATGAGTCCTGGATATTGGACTCATATAGGTCCTTCGATGTATAGTTTTATGATCCAAAAGAAGGTAAAATAGGTGGTTTTTCATGTTTAGAGAGTCTGAAAAGAACTTAAAGGCGACTCCATGAATGAATTTTTCATAAATTTAGTCTCCCAAGCCCGAAAAAAGTGTAAAACAATACAAGGGAGAACTCTTCTAATCATGCTTGATTAGAGTAGTCCTTTTTCGTGATTACTTTTGCAAGGTCAAAAAAGAGATAAACTACCACTCGAAATATTCCCTTTCAAACCTTTTAACGAGTGTGAAAGGAAGTAATATCACTCAGAAATATTTTCATGTTTAGGGAGTCTGAAAAGAGCTTAAAGGAGAATCCAATGAGTTCCTTTTTCATATAGATTTTACTAGTCCAAAAAATAGATAAAAGTGTACTCGGTGACTTATTCTCATGTTTTAACGAGCACGAGAAAGGACAAAGACTAAGTTCGTTCCAGAAAGAGATACTAAGTTACCATGGGAACGACCCTTGAATGAGGATCACTCCTAGAAGTGTGCCTTTCTAGAGGTAGTTTTCCCCCAGTTTGTGTGATAGAAACTAGCGGTTTCACTCCAGCATGATGTCCAGAGGCTGGAGACATGCGCCCCAAGCGTCGTTTCCTCCAACGATGCTTCTTATTTCCTCATTTAGGTATCTGGTTACTAATGGAAACATTTTCACTAGGCAGAGGAAAATAAGGTTCAAGTACTAAGGCCATAATGAGACTCGGATCGGATGGAGGTGGTTTTGTTTCATTTTTAAACGAGCTTGACATAGACGATGAACTATGGTCGTCGAGACCAGATACTACCAAAGGATAATATGATTTGAAGGATTTTCGCACCTGATTCAAAATCATGTTTAACGTGGAAACCTGTGTGGTGGAAGGAGAAGGTAAAGGAAAAACCCCCATGAGCGAGGAATATTTAAGAAGACCTACACCTACAATCTCAAAACCAGTATGTCCTAGAAAAGGGAAATTATTCGCTGCAACATTATTGAGATATGGAGTTGTATACTCAAGTTGGTCAACAATGATAATCTTTTGATGGGGAAATCATAATATATGAAATGTCAAAGATGTGATGGCGGTCATCGCATAGAACCAACTATGACCAAGTAACAAATTATAATCCAGGGGTCCGTTAACCACTTTGATATCAACCTAAAAGATCTTACCCTTTAATGTCACGGTGAAAGATTGCAAGAGTCCACGAGGTTGGTTTTATCACTGAGAGTCACACTTAGACTATTGTAAGTGCAAGCCCAACACCCATCAGAATATAAATGGATTAAATTGGTTTGGTTAGGTGGATAAACAATACTGGGAAAGAAAAGGGAGAGGGAAACAACTTGTTTGCAGAGGCATTCTATTGGGCAAGGAGTCATAACATCCTACTGATCAAAGGAAATCAAACTGTATATCAAACAAAGGGATATATAATGATGAGTAGAAGCATGGTGAATATGAAAAAAGGAAGAACATCCATTGTACATAAATCCTTTATGTAAACAGATAAAGATTGCTTTGAAAATAAATAATGATTTAATGGGCAACCTACAACAGATCCTCTGTTGTTCATGAATCCATCCATCAATGGTAGCTATGATCTCAAAACCTACAATATGTTCAAGCAAGAATATAACAATAAAATTAAAAAACATAGAAGACAATCGGATAACAACTCTGATGAATCTTTAATGGCAGATAATGTCATTACAAACAGGTCCTTAGGCTTACAAACGAGCACACACAGGGAAATTGCATTGCTCCAACTCTCTCCAACCTCTTTTCTCTTGGCTCGTGAATCCAACCCTTTCCTTCTCAAAATCCCTTTTCCTATATAGTGATTGATCTCTATCTACCCTAAGGAGGTCGAAACCAAGGAGATACATAGGATCCTCCTCCATTTAGGAGTCTTGTTACAAAATATTCCAACAAAAACCTAACAAATTTCTATTTTTTGGGATCTTGCCTATTGTGATAAATTCCTTTTGAAACAGGTCATTCTGCTTGATCTGGAGGTGGAATACATGTCCAACTAACTCCTAGGAGACCATTCGAACCTTCCCTGATAGCTGGTATCCCTCCCATAGCTCAAATTTGTCAGACTGTTAGAGTTGGTAGCGCCTGTGACAACATGCACTACAAACTTTCCTGTAGGTGATGATTTTAGTTTTTCTAAAAAAAAATACAAAGTGGGTTAGGCTGAATTTTTTTCAACAAGTCCCAAACACCATGTTTGTCCTCCACACCAAATTTCATAGGAACCCAAATGGGAATTCAAAAGTTATGATCAAATCTTTAGAAGACTCTGATACATGAAATGAGTTCGCAACACCTATCTACCAGTTCACAACGGCTGATTCAAACAAGAATTGCATACTTCGAGGAGACTGTTAGAAACTTTTATGACATAATCCCTGAAAATTTGTTTAAAAATGTTGTTGAAAACAATGAAATCTCCTATGTCATGGTTCTTTAATTTGCAATGATGACAAATGAAATCATGATATACTTAGAGTACGTTGTGAACTCTCCTAGTGAGTTGGCAACACATACACCCGACTCTGACTTGACACTTAAACAAATAAATGATGACAAATGGAATCTTGTGTACAACATTGAGGTGTGACATGTTAAGGTAATGATGTAAGGATCAAAGGTGTGACTAAAAAACAAAACCAAAGTGATTCTTTTTTACCCCTACAATTATATGTGTTAACAGTTGGAAACTGTGTCCATCAAACGCTTTCAAGGTGGTAGGGGATGGGGGTAAGTGTAGGAGAACCGAGGGCTCTCCAACAAGGAAAATACATGCCACAAGTGGAGGCTCCCTCATCTAAAATAGTATGATGGATGCTCTTTCCACCAACCAAAACTTGAATTTGGAATGCTAAGTGGTGGGAGACCTTCTCCTTAAAATAATCCATATTAAACGTAATCAGGTTCAACTCCTCAGGATCCATGGATCCAATGGGTGACAACAAGGTTCTACGTTGACTTGGGAAGTGTTGTAGAACTTCAAGGGTGGACATAGCACAAGGTGATTGCACCAAATGTTCGACGATGTTGTATTTTTGGGTAGCGCAGGCATTAGGATTAAATGACTATTTTTGAATTATGCTCTTGGGTAGGCACAACACAATATCATAAATCAACTTCTCAATATGAAGAGGATTGGAAGATGGAGAAGGAGTAGAACTGGAGGAATAATCAACAACCTTTCCTTTAGTCAGATCACGTGGAGTAGTTTCATAAGTATTTTCATGATTCATGACATTAATCGTCTTAAACATGTATAGTTCAGAGGTTCTTGTGGAAGCATCCCCATGGTGGGAATGAGTTGTGATGCCCCCTTGCAAAGGGGCAGGGTTTTGTGAAACCAAATGTTGTTGTTGAACTGATTGGGAGGTACCCTTAATATATTTAGCGACAACCTTATCATGAGGGAAGTCTTTCATGTACTGGTCTTCCTCACAAATCATACAAGGAGATTTAGGCTTCCTTGTCGGTTGAGTATCAACAGACTTAGGATTATCCTACTCGCTAGAAGGTTTCTTGGATTTTCCCTTATTTTTCTTCTTACCTCCTGGTTGTTGAGATGAAGTGGATTGGACTACATTCACCTTAGAGGTTTGAGAAAAA
Organism: Picea glauca; assembly: GCA_000966675.3. Classification (NCBI taxonomy): domain Eukaryota; kingdom Viridiplantae; phylum Streptophyta; class Pinopsida; order Pinales; family Pinaceae; genus Picea; species Picea glauca. The sequence continues at coordinate 66,248 of JZKD02S1994654.1, forward strand.
GTGAAAGTAGTTGTGGTGTTTGAAATAGAACAAGGTTTTGGAGCAGGTTTTGAGGGATCGTTTGACGAACAAGGAGCATTAGGGATTATATCATAAAAAGTGTCAGACTAGGAGTAAAATAAGTCCAAATATTGTGCATGGCTAATATCCTACTACACGGTAAATACATTTTCCATAGAAACATTGCGAGCAATGGGAAGCAAGAGAAACTTTGTAAACCAATCCGCGAGGATTTGGTCTAGAATGGTAGCTTTAATCAACCATCTTCACTGCCTTCACTCATGAATATGATCAAATATGTGGGTGGAAGAGGATTGTCGAAGTGAGGTCAAAATATCTATACCGCTATCGTACTGTATAGGCAATTGAAAATGCATCAGAAAATCCATGGCAAGAGAATTAAAGTTGACAAATGAGCTACAGGACAATTCAATATACCATTTCATTGTTGCACCTGTAAGTGTTCTCTGAAAAAGTCTAAGATGAATGGAATCATCCATCAAAGAGTTGGAAGAAGATCATAAATGGAAATTCATAACATGATTTTTAGGATCTTCCCCAGGTTTTTCCTTGAATTTCAGAATGTCGAACGGTAATTTTGCAGGGATGGCGAGCCAAAATGGGGCATGAAGGATGGGATTGTTTGTTAAACGTGAAAGATTTGGTAGATCTAACATATCCAAGAATGATAGTTGTTGGTTAGTTTTTTAATATTGGTTATACCCATATTTCACGGGAACACCAGTAGGACCATATACAGGTTGTGGCGGGATGATGGATTGATAGGGAAAAGTTCCTTGCAGAGGATTGCCCGCTGGATCGGTTTGAACCCACAAAGGATTCACAACCCCTAGATATGGATATCTAGGGTTCAAGCCAGTGGTAGTAGGGATAGAAGGGCTTGCAGGAGTGGCTTCCCCCCAATATTGTTGATGTTGCAACCATGTAGGTTTTCCCCCAGTAAAAAATTTCCCTATAACTGAAGGTTGCCTCCCATTGAAGATTGACCTCCAATATAGGGATTACTAATATGTGATGTGTGAAATGGAGGCTGAGTAAATTTTTTAACTGTGGTTGTGTGAACAACTTGATTGTTGGCCATTTGCCTGATGAGACGACCAAGTAAGGCACTTGGTGTGTGCATGTGCGAAAATAGTGAAGCAGAGATATGACCCGGCTCTTGTGTGAAGGGAGATGAATATGAAAGTGGTTGAGTGATGGTTACCTAGGTCACCAATATTTCCGCTAAAGAAGAATCACCAACATTATTAACTATGCAGGGGGTATTCACTCAATGAACCAGTGACATTACGTCTATGTTCGTGGGGTTTTAAAGAATACCCCTAATTTCACTAGATATTGATAAATACCTCCCATAATACTTTTTTTGAACCCCCCTCCCAATACATCTTTCCAATAAAAGAAACCCCTATTTTAATTAGATACCCCTTTTTATACCCCCTAATACCTATAAACCCCTTGAGACCCCACATCCCCCCCAAATACCTACAATATATTGACCTTATTTTTCACAATTAAAAAACCCCATTTATGAATGAACGTGATAATATACTGGTCAATAGGGTGAATCCCCTCTGCAACTACGGGAGTTGTGTAAAAGGATGAATTCCCAAGTCCTTCAGAAAAAAACAAAAATTGGTGGGTTCATGCCAAAAGATGTTGCAGTGGTTGAATCAAGCGGTAAATAGTAAGAAGAAAAGAAACCAGAATATCTCGTAGATCATGGATTAGTGAGTGGTAGGCTGAGTGTATCATTAAAAATGGATTTGTGTAATATGCAAGGATTTCTACGAAGGTTGTGACCAGTTCTTCAACGTGTTGGCCACTTCCAAGAGAGACGCTCCCGGTTTCATAAGTGTGATCTGCGATCACTGTTTCGTAAGAAATATTGTGTTGAGGTTCCTGAGTGTTAGGTTTTGTTATCACTCCAAGAAACTCTTTGAGTTTGTAAGTCAAATATGCTTGGTAACTTAAAGTAAACTTGTTTTTGTGTTTTTGTATGTGTGGATCAATGGAATAACTCAACTACAATATGATATCCAGGCAGTCAAAATGAATAATCAAATAAACCAATGCCCTCAAGGATCAATAATCAGATAATAGATTTAAGTGGGTGAAGAAGAAAGTGATTATAAACCAGATACACAATGATGGGTTTAATAAACAATGTAATAAACTATTAATCAAGTTATGAACCGACTAATGAGATGATAGTCATTTTGTAGTTAAAACAACTTGAATAAGAGTATAGAAGAAAGGTGGAAATATGACATTAATAGAGAGAGAAACTTGTGATCTATATTATCATATGAAAAGTCTGTTACAAATGTGTAGTTCCTGTATCCAAAATCGAACCCTTTTGTTCATCAACAGTTTGTGGCTTTATAGCCTCTACAACAGATCTCAAATCCTAGAAAACTGGATCTGGATTTCTAAATATAGAAAATAAAACACAAAATTAAATACAATAGGATAACTAAAGATCTAGTTCATATGAATCGAACCATATTCAAAAGGTCTTTGACATCTAGTCTTTATCATTGATGTGCCTCTGATGTGTCTCTGATGTGTCAATGATGGGAAAGACACATGTCTTCAGTGGCTAAAAGCTTTTACTAGCTGTGAGCAAAGTCTTAGCTGACCATGTGAGCATTTACCCGATATATCTCCACAAAATCTTGAAACCAAATGCTTCAAAATTTGGTGATTAATTATTTGATACTATCTTATACTTTAAATGACCCAAAGATCGCTTTGTCTGAACTCTAAATCCCCAAAATTTCTTCTCTGTGGTTTCACTAGCTATTCTGTCTTGAAATTTTCTAGTTAGCCAGTGAAAGCTCTGCTTTTCAATGGCTAACTGTTTGTAGATGTCCTTCCTGTGCCGGTGAAAGCTCTGCTTTGGCCAAAACAAAATCTTCAAAATGGGTATACTCTGCCTCCATGGCTACCATCTGTTCTCTTTGATTTTGGGATCACAAATTTGGAACTTATGTGATTGTCTCCTTCTTCAAGAGATAACTATATCTCTTTCAGATTTTAACCTCATTCTTTCAACTGCAAAATTTGTGTCCAACATCATTGACAAAGGCTTTATTTTCCAGTTTTGAATTCTGCAAGATATCGATGGTAATCATCTTTCATCTCAAGATAGAATACCTTCGACTCATCAGATGTGGATGAAGGGATAAGATGTGTGTCCAGAAGGCGTAGAATACCATCACAAATATTTCTGGGCTCAAACTCAACCTCGCCTTTGTACACTGGTATTTTATTGTCATCATTTCCTCATAATGTAAAGAGGCAAAGAGAAACCCAATTTTGTAGTTATCAATACCATTCAAAATTTGCGAATACTGAAACAAAAACTCATGTATTTATAATGCATGATTCTCCATATCTGCAAATGTATTATATGATAATCCAAATCATATAAACGCTGCGAACTGAGAAATCCATCGAAACAGGGCCATACTAGTACACGGGTTTGGATAAATCATTCGATGACAGGAATGAAATGGAACTCCGGTTGTGTGCGCTTGATGAATGTATCGACATGTAACCGAGTTGAGGTTTGACTCATGGCCTGTGCCTGTGACTTGATACTGCGGGTGAATCCGTGGCTTGGACCTATGCATTGTGTGGTATGATTGAAATCGAATGGATGAATCCTTTGTTACTTCCTCCTCGAGCCTTCCAACAAAACCTGTAATCCCTCACGCTTTCATCGCTCCAGTATTTAAATTACGTAATCCGTCCATCCTATTTCCGGTGTGAAGCATGACTTGACACCTTCCTGGTCATAGGCATAGAGTGCGTGATCTAACATTCTGGTTAAATGAAATCCCAAGGAGATACTTCTGATCCAGAGCAGCAGAGAAACTTTGACGGTGCATCAATATAGGATGAGAAGGGACTTAATGATACCCTTGGTGTATCGACATGTAGCTTGATTCATGGCTGATCTATGGGTTATGTGTCGACTTGTTTGCTAACACTGTTGATTTGAATTCGAGGCTATTGTTCATAGAATTGATGAGATATGTAGGAGATTGGCTTGGCGTTCAACAGAGGGCTTGGTATATATCAATTAATGAATTGACATGTGGATTGGGCTTGATTCAAATGCGTTTTCTCATAAATCATAAAAAATACATATTGTTATTTGAAAATGTTAAAGCCAATAAGGCTAATATTATAGGCTATGTAACATTTATCTTGCCTTTTGTATTGCGGGTAAAGAGGAAGAAACCAAAGGCTTTCTGGGCAAGAGAGATCAATGTAAGATGAATCAAGAATTTGGAGATAAAACACTAGCCATAAGACTAAGGAAAATGACATGTTTAAGTATGAAGGAATGAAAATACCTCAAAATTTTCAATGTCATTTCAGGAGATAACATCTGGCTCCAACTGGGATGGAGACCTCCCTGCGAGGTTTCCAAGAACCTAGTAGTTCTAGTCACCTTTACCATTGGGCATGTAGTCATCTGGCCTTTACAATTGATTCCCTGCAAACCTGTGGTATGCCTGTAGCCTGCTCTGCTTATTCAACAACTGAAAACAACTGAAAGAAACTACTTTCTCATAGGAAGAGTTATTCTCTTGCCTACTCCTACACTGACCAACAATACTACCTCTTATCAAGTGAAATCATGCTTCCAATGAAGCCATGTCAGAAAATGATTTACTGAACCTGTTCTTGATCTTAAACCCAAAAATAATGGAATGCATAGCCAACAAAAAAGTGGTTTGAACAGATGATAAAGCCAACTTTCATTTGAAAAAAATACTTTAACACATATGTTGCTCATATATTCTAAATAGTTTGCAAATGGGTCATTAAAACCACAAAAGAATACCTCTGTATGCTGCTGATCCAACCCGAGAAATGAAAAGTTGTTGTTGTTGGCTGCTTTCACTGATCTTAGTGTTGAATGTGGACTGCTCAATATTTGTTGCATAAAAATGTATGATCAACTAATGATCTAAACTTTTATGTTCCCTTTCATCATTTTCCTGTGATTTCAATTTCTCACTATCGTGCGCTGGCCTATTGCAGTCGACAATTTATGAGAGAGAAGAAATAGTATGTTCTTGTTCTTCTATATCACTGCCTTCTTCCTCATCAACAACCGTTAGATCAGAAACTGAAACAAAGGGTTCAAAAGGAAGATAGTCCTCTTGATATTCCTTATGAAGATAAGATAATTTATGCAAATTATGTTCCTCATGATTGCTGCAACTTCCTTCCATCTGCCATTCTGAAAACCAAAGACTATCTTCATTGATTTCTATTAGATTTTGGCCAAAGGAAAACTGCTCATTTTCACAAATTTTTAAATCTTCTTCTTCATAATAATGATCACAAGAGGATAACATAACTTGGTTTACATGATATGTATTGGGATCAGCTAAGAAAATATAATTGCCTATGGAATCATTAGTTATTATAGGCTCAATTTGGTTTGTAAACTGATCATAAACTTCAGATTTGTACCTGTCTCTGGAGAACTTTGCCAATATTAAAGAATCTAGATCTGACTCTGAAATAAACTCACATGCTTGCTGCTATTCCAATTATGTTTCACACTCATAACCTTCATGCTCAAAATCTGAGCCATACCGATAGTCTGTTGGCTCAAGTAGATGTGTATTTTCAAAGTTAGCCTACTCTCAGGTCCTCCTGGAAGCACAAATGTTCTCCTCCACCTCTTGAGCATCTTTAAACAAACTCATTAACGATGAAGTTTTCCTTTCCAGCAGGAAAATCACAAGCTTTGAATATTGAGCCATAACATAGTATACCATGGAAACAATCTCTGTGGGTCGGATCTCCAAAGGTATGCCATAATATATCCAATAAAACCTTCTATTGAAGATAGACAAATATTTGTCCTGCTCTCTCTTTAAAGCATAAAAATCAGCGAGGTATGAATCCAATGATTTGTTCTTACCCCAATGCTTGGAAAAAGCATTAGAGAATTCGATCCAAGAGCCAATGGAGTCAGCTCTTAGACCCTTAAACCATATTGCAGTATCTTTGATCAATGAATTAGAGAAAAATCTCATGATCACATCTTCATGAATAATCTCAAAACAATCAATAAAATCCTCAAAGGATTCCAAGTGCTTCTCAGCTGAAACTGGGTTCTCTCCAGAAAACCAGGGAAGATACTCAAAATAGTCAAGGGGGTAAGGATGAAAGAAAAAGGGTAGTCTCAAAGGCCTGAACATATTCATCCTGATTTTAAATTGAAAGGTAGTGGGTTGATCATGAAATTTAATAGGTTGACGATAAAGTTTATTGGTAATGTGAAAAGGTGTCGAAATCTGAGAGGGTTTGGAATCAATTTCAACATCCACAAATTCAAAAGGGTTATTGGATTCAAGAGGGAATGGAATGCATAACTCATCTTTGTGAATGTGTTGAGGTAAAACTACTGAATCTACTTCTGTAGTATAAGAAGGCTGCAAGTTTTCTTTTTTTAAGGTTGGATATATACAGGAAGAATGATGATTTTATGAATATACAAAACAAAAAATGATTCTCTTTACATGCGAAGGGAAAAACATGAAAGATATGGTAAAGAAATACAACAGTTCATGAAGCAAACTAATGAACTGATACCTGGAATTGAAATTTAACCTCTTCATCTTCTGTCAATCAGATCCTCCCCAATGGAATCTTTAATCATGGAGTCACCAACAAATTTCTGAACAACGGAGTCACCACTGAATCCGTCCTTCATGGATTCGCCAGATAGATGATTACAACCAATATAATGTCTAGGCTTTGTCTATCATCAAAGCTGGATCTATGTCATCTCCCAAGGAAGCTAAGCTTCAATCTCCTTTCCCCGACAACAACGTCAATTTGTTATCACTCCAAGAAACTGTTTGAGGTTGTAAGTCAAAGATGCTTGGTAACTTAAAGTAAGCTTGTTTTTGTGTTTTTGTATGTGTGGATCAATGGAATAACTCAACTACAATATGATATCCAGACAGTCAAAATGAATAATCAAATAAACCAATGCCCTCAAGGATCAATAATCAGATAATAGCTTTAAGTGGGTGAAGAAGACAGTGCTTATAAACCAGATACACAATGACGGGTTTAATAAACAATGTAAGAAACTATTAATCAAGTTATGAACTGACTAATGAGATGACAGTCATTTTGCAATTAAAACAACTTGAATAAGAGTACAGAAGAAGGGTGGAAATATGACATTAATAGAGAGAGAAACTTGTGATCTGTATTATCATATGAAAAGTCTGTTACAAAGGTGTAGTTCCTGTATCCAAAATTGAACCCTTTTGTTCATCAACAATTTGTGGCTTTATAGCCTCTACAATAGATTTCAGATCCTAGAAAACTGGATCTAGATTTCTAAATATAGAAAACAAAATACAAAATTAAATACAATAGGATAACTAAAGATCTAGTTCACATGAATTGAACTGTCTTCAAAAGGTCTTTGACATTTGGTCTTTATCATTGATGTGCCTCTGATGTGTCTCTAATGTGTCAATGATGGGAAAGACACATGTCTTCAGTGGCTGGAAGCTTTTACCAGCTGTGAGCAAAGTCTTAGCTGACCATGTGAGCATGTACCCGATATATCTCCACAAAATATTGAAACCAAATGCTTCAAAATTTGGTGATTAATTATTTGATACTATTTTATACTTTAAATGACCCAAAGATCGCTTTGTCTGAGCTCTAAATCCCCAAAATTTCTTCTCTGTGGTTTCACTAGCTATTATGTCTTGAAATTTTCTAGTTAGCCAGTGAAAGCTCTGCTTTTCAATGGCTAACTATTTGTAGATGCTCTTCCTATGCCGGTGAAAGCTCTGCTTTGGCCAAAACAAAATCTTCAAAATGGGTATACTCTGCCTCCATGGTTTCCATCTGTTCTCTTTGATTTTGGGATCACAAATTTGGAACTTATGTGATTGTCTCCTTCTTCAAGAGATAACTATATCTCTTTCAGATCTTAACCTCATTCTTTCAACTGCAAACTTTGTGTCCAACATCATTGACAAAAGATTTATTTTCTAGTTTTGAATTCTGCAAGATATCAATGGTAATCATATTTCATCTCAAGATAGAATACCTTCGACTCATCAGACGTGGATGAAGGGATAAGATGTGTGTCCAGAAGGTGTAGAATACCATCACAAATATTTCTGGGCTCAGACTCAACCTCGCCTTTGTACGCTAGTATTTTATTATCATCATTTCCTCATAATGTAACAGAGGCAAAGAGAAACCTGATTTTGTAGTTATCAATACCCTTCAAAATCTGCGAATATTGAAACAACAACTCATGTATTTATAATACATGATGCTCCATATCTGCAAATGTATTATATGATAATCCAAATCATATAAATGCTGCGAATTGAGAAAGCCATCGAAACAAGGCCGTATTGGTACACGGGTTTGGATAAATCATTCGATGACAGGAATGAAGTGGAACTCCAGTTGTGTGCGCTTAATGAATGTATCGACATGTAATCGAGTTGAGGTTTGACTCATGGCTTGTGCCTGTGACTTGAGACTGTGGGTGAATCTGTGGCTTGGACTTGTGCATTGTGTGGTATGACTGAAATCGAATGGATGAAGCCTTTGTTACTTCCTCCTCGATCCTTCCAACAAAACCTATAATCCCTCGTGCTTTCATTGCTCCAATATTGAAATTACGTAATCCATCCATCCTATTTCCGGTGTGAAGCATGACTTGACACCTTCCTGGTCGCAGGCATAGAGTGCTTGATCTAACATTCTGGTTAAATGAAATCCCAAGGAGATACTTTTGATATAGAGCAACAAAGAAACTTTGACGGTGCATCAATACAGGATGAGAAGGGACTTAATGATACCCTTGGTGTATCGACATGCAGCTTGATTCATGGCTGATCTATGGGTTATGTGTCGACTTGTTTGCTAACACTGTTGATTTTAATTTGAGGCTATTGTTCATAGAATCGATGAGATATGTAGGAGATTGGATTGGCATTCAAAAAAGGGCTTGGTATATATCGATTGATGAATTGACATGTGGACTAGGATTGATTCAAATGTCTTTGCTCATAAATCATAAAAAATGCATATTGTTATTTGAAAATGTTAAAGCCAATAAGGCTAAGATTATAGGCTATGTAACATTTATCTTGCCTTTTGTATTGCGGGTAAAGAGGAAGAGACCAAAGGCTTTCTAGGCAAGAGATATCAATGTAAGATGAATCAAGAATTTGGAGATAAAACACTGGCCATAAGACTAAGGAAAATGACATGTTTAAGTATGAACGAATGAAAATACCTCAAAATTTTGAATGTCATTTGAGGAGATAATAGGTTCCATACCTTGTATATTGTGAAATATTTGATCCTAAAGTTGACTATGAAAGACAAAGAAACACAATCCTATGAAAAGTAAAAGCAATCAACCAGGAAACAACATATTTAAGGATCTTTTGAAGACGGGATATCAAGCCGCCAGTGAAGAAGTGAGAAGCAGTTATCCCAACCTCCGCATACTATCCCTTCTCAGTGCAAGAAACCCTCACTTTCGCAGGATCACCCTCCAAGGGTATTGAGAGTGTGATATGACATATGCCCCAGGTACCGTGGGAATCCCCCCACAATCACCTATTTAGGTACCTAGGAAAGGCCACTAAGGTTATCAACTCACATTTAGCCTCTGGGCGAGTACATTCGACAGTCGAGATTGAACGTATAAGCAGGATATCCAAGTCTAAAGCTCTTCAAGAGAAATGAATACAAGTGGACCGGTAGGACTTCAGAGGACCCTAAACAAATTTAGAGTTCACGAAGCACCAAGACCAAATTAAACCAACAGTTTCTCAAGAAAAAACCCCAATATATGATTTGTCCACTACGATTGGTTAAGATTTGGAGGGGTAATCTTTGCTTCTCTCTCCCATGTGACCTTGTGTTTATCCCTTGTGTGAGAGAAGGGTTCCTAGATATGATTATATGAAAGTTGTATTTATACGCTCCTTAGTGCTCTACAGTATGTTTAGTTGCCTTGGACAATTTACTCACTTCACCTAATCTAAAGACCCTAACCCTAGGCTAATGTTGGTGTGCTAAAACCAAAAAATGTTCTAGTTGATTTTATTAGCACGTGGTTGATTTTAATATATTTTAACTCAGAGGGTTCACGGAGATGAAACTGATGATGTGTAAGAGACTCGACTCCAATAGAATGCAAAAGAATGATATGCAACTCTTTCTTTCAATGAATCCTATGTACGGGAAGGAGAAGAGTTATATTCTTCTTAACACAAGAAAACACTCAAAACGATGCAATTTTCAATTTCTGAGATCAATACGATGTCAAACTACCAAGAAAATGCTTTCAAAAACTGAAACACACATGCAAAACTAGCTCTTTTTCGAAAACATGAACCAAAACAAATTTCCTAATGAATGCAAAATTTCTTCATTTGGTTAACTATGAAAGGATATATGCAAAATTTTTGCTTCTTAAATTTCAGATGAAATAGGTCTATCTTTAAAAAAAATAACTTTGAGGCAAAAAGCAATCAAACAAAGTGCACTAAAAGTGATGAGAACTGAAATAAAACAAGCATGAGATAACCTATTCAATCAAGAACTTAATGATGCAAACGAGAAAGAAAGAAATCACTCATGAAAATCCTCAAACGATGAGCATAAAGAATCATAAATAAAGATAGGTTTTCATAGGAGTCCTAATCATCCAGAAAAGTGAGATGTTGCAAATGAAGACAAGGAGGTTCAATACCAAGGAATCTTTGCAAACCCTAGTTGATGAACAATCCTAAACAACCAAGCAATCTGAAAACTTTATGAGACGAAGATTAGACAAACTCAGAGGCAAAAAGAACCAAGGGATCATGTAAAGCCAAGGGGATCACAACTAAGAGAAAATTTGCAAACTCAAACGATAAACGTAAACGAGTGATAAATTTAATACTCTTAGTAAAACAAAGTCAAATATAATCAAGGGTCTCTAAGCAAAAATACCCTTAGGATCAGTCTGAGAAAAATCAAGCAGAAAAGGGGCAGAAAACCCTAGAAAAGGGGATCAACGACCATGTTTCCAAAGGGATAGAGCGCACCAACGCTCTAGTATACACTACAGGGGAGAGTTGATCATATATTAGTGCCCTAGTGTACATAGTAGAGGAGTGGCACCCTTCCCAAAAACTCAAAAAAAAGTCTAAAAACTCAGAAAACTTTGTCAAAGACTCTATAATATCTTCACTGAAGAAGAGAGAAAGAGAATAATATCATAAACAAACAAAAAACAAGATATAAAGGTGGTAAAAAGATCAAATGATCCAAGGAAAGACAAGTCAATGATCTTCCCCAGTGGATTCACCACTTTCTATTACAGAAATATTCCCCTGCGGACATGTGAATTTTCCCTTGGATTACAGACCCCTAATACCAAGATAGAAAAACACAAGTGGACACTAACATTCCTTTGAATTTATTTTAGCCGATCAGAAAGAGAGAGAGGGAGAAAGGTTGTGATGGACCTTGTTTCGAAGTTTGTCCCCGCTACTTCCAATCCAAGATTGATCTCAAAACTCCTTAACACAACTTGATACTTGCAACACAATAGGCAGCAAAGAGAAACAAAGAAATCCTACTCTACAATATTAGATCAAACAAATTCATCTATAAAGATCGAAGGAACAATAGACAAACACATGCAAAAATACACAAACTTGAAGGAAATATGCCAAGTATATTAAAATGAGAACACAAAGAGAATACTTACAAACATGGATGATGATGCAACACTCCTCCAAGCTCCCCTCTTCTAGCCCTTGCACGATGCTACCAAGATCATAAGTTTGATATCTCAAATATTCCTCCTTCTTGACCATGGAAAGCCATCATTATATAGGATTTGGAGGCTTAACCACCATGGATAAGATCACTCACTTGATCCACTAAAATTGGATCTCCAAGATTTTTAGGGAGAAAATATCTCTCAAGGATTTTAGGGAGGAAATATCTCTTAAAATTTTTAAGGAGGAAATATCTCTCAAGATCCACCAAATTAGGATTTTGGTTTACCATCCATGAGACTCTCAACTTCTCCTTGATATTAGGAAACTAAATGTGAGGTGGATTATCAGACTAAATTAATTTCCTTTTTATGAATAATAATGAATAATTCATGTGCACATAGTATTTTGACCTTCATATGATATATTTATCCTCCACATTGACTAGGGATTGTGACAAATGATTTTTCATGGTGTCAAGGTGTTGTGACACTTAGTAAGTGCATGTGACACTTAGTAAAGTGCATACGACACTTTATGACACTTGTGACACTTAGGTGTAAATAGTTGTGACACTTAAGTGTGACATTTTGGTGTGTAACAAGGATAAGAGAGGAAATCATCCCAGGATGAGCCAAAAATGAGATATGAACAAAAAATTGATCAATTCTAGTAGAAATATGACCCTGACTAGCTCTTCTTTTATTCCAAGTGTATTTACCCTTACTGGGTTGTATATCAATCAAGTCCAAAAGGGAGATTAGATCCTCCATATTCTCCCTAAATGAGTCATGAACAATGGAGCCTCGTTTTTTCTCCTTTTGGTGTAGGGTGGTATTGTAATCCTCGATTATTATACAATTTTGTCCAAATCCTAGCTCCTTGATTTCTAACAATGCATCCCAACATTCTATTTTTCCTTACAGTTGTTGGGCATATAAACATTAAGCAAATGAATCATCATACCTGAAGGTAGATGGACCAATCTGACCATGATCCAATGTGCTGATTCAAAACTACTATCCAACTAAAAGAAATCAGGGTTCCATAGGGTGCACAAACCCCCTGAGGCCCCCCTTGTGTGGATTGTTATTCATGTAGTGTTTCTCCAAATTTGATTAATTTCCCAAACAGATTCAAAGTCTCTCATTTTTGTCTCCTAGATTAGAAGAATTTGGGGTTTCTCAACTCTTATAATTTTCCCTAGTGCTTCTTTCTTTTCTTTTCCACCCAAACCTCTACAATTCCAAGAGACTAATTTCATTATTTCATTGAGGATTTTGATACCCCCCCTTTAGAGGGATGAGAACTAGTTGGAGTCGCTCCCTTGGTAGACTAGACATTTCCTTGGGGACTCCCGCTCTTTGCCTCTTTACTAATTGTTCCTTCTAGAGTGGTCTATATTCCAAGTTCTTTATATTGATCAACTTCGGTTTCTCTTCTATTTCAATTAGATCTTCGACCTACTTTTCTGGGTTTTGTGCTATGTATTACTTCCATCACATATTCATCACCAGATTCCTCCTGAATTCCTTCATCAAGGATGACTGGAATATCATACATCGACCTATAAATGATTTTACCAGGAGTGGGATCCCCCGTCTTAGTAGAGGGAACGCCTTGATTTTTTAATTGTTGTTCAAGTTCCTCTGTACTTTGCTTTCTATTATCTTCCTTTTCCACCCTGATTTCATGTGATCCCATTGTTTCTGCCTCTTCAACCTCTAATGTTGCATACTTGTTTCGACTACTTTTAGCCTCATGGGATTCCCCAACAATAGACCTTGAAGAAATATGAGGATATTTTTGTGGAGGAGGTGAGGTATTTCTCCCTTAAGAGTTCTCATGTTGTTGGACAACCTACTTCCCAACTACCTTCTTTCATTTTGGTTGTTTCCACTATTCTTGTTCACCTTTAGTTGGAAGATCATGCTTGGATTTGGGGAAATTCTTGGCAAAGTGCCCATATTCCTGCCATCTTTGCATTTAAATGAAATTTTTTCATAGTCTACCTTTTGGATATAAGACCAGTAGTCTAGTGTTAGTTGACTAGCCTATGGAAACAATCCAAAAATATCTTTTAACAACAATGGTTGAGTTTTAAAGCATGAATTAATTAACCATTTAGGAAACTGATGAAAAAGGAAGAATTATAGATGAAACATGACTGCCATAAAGAAATATACATATCTGAACATAAGCATGAAGAAACATCAAAACATAAACACCAAAGTGATAACGTAGTTCGACAATCTCGCCTATGTTTCTGGGCCTTTGTCTCAGTGGGTGAGGCTTTCTTATTTATGTTCAAATCTTTAAATGTACATCATAAAAATTCCAATGGATTACAACAATGAGATAGATGTGTTATTCTATATCTCAAGAACCCATCAAAACTAATGGCACTGAAAATGCATGAATGAAGCTCCCAGAAATGGCCCGCCAAGGTGCGCTCCTCAATAGCTTCCCTGCATAAAAATGGCTTTGCCTCAACAGTTCATCAACATTTTCCTGATTTGAACCTCCCTCCATGGCTTCAAGAACATTTGGTTTATATAAGCCTAAATTTGGTAACAAAATCCCATCTTCTCCCCAAGATTTGGCCTAAAAAAGGGCCCAAGATCCTCCAAAAATGGATTAAATCTCCAAAAATTGTTGAAGAAATCAATAAAAATCATAATATAATGTTTAAAAAACCAAAACTTGTTAATATTAGGGCGCAACCCCTTATCTCCAGGCCCCTATGCATATGTATGCACTCCATGTGTCCAAGCGCTAAAAGTTGTGTGCTGACCCCCCTCCAATTCTAGCTCCTAATCGTGTGCGCCTGCCATATGGCCACGGGCTTCTACTCCATGTGCCCCATTCTGTTAGCTCCTTGACCATAGGCCTTTGGTTACACCCTTGGTTGGCGGGATAGCCCGACCGACCGGGGCTGACCCCTAAACTGCCATGCCAAACCTTGTAGGTAGATTCATATGTGATCCCAACGTGATTGGGGGCTAGACCCCAATAGTTATCCGCGTGCCAACGTGTATGGAGTAGGGTCTTATTACAACGATCATACGATAATGTTTTCGTTGGGGGCTGGGGCTAGGCCCCAACCCTTTTTCTGCCAAAATTACAACAAATCTCAATTCAAATATAAAATTTGAACATAGAGGGTTAAGTAATAATGTGGGTGGGCTAGTAGGCCGACCCTCCCAAAACACCTAACCCAGACTGGAGGTCATGGGTTCGAATCCAGTGGAGTCCATATAATTTTTAAAACCCATTAACCAATGAATAGGTGCCACATGGAAGCCCATGACTGGGCCACGTGGCACCTTACCACTTTCCCACAAACTGCCATGTGTCCGAGCCTGATTCGACCACGTCTGCCACATGTATGCCCTGTTAGCATGCTGACTGTACTTGCCACGTCATCCCATGCCATGTGTCACCCTTGTAGTGGTGCCACATGTCATGATCTAAGTCGTCCACATCTACACCTTCCCACATCATCTCCAATGCACCATGCCACATCATATGTACGATCATATGGTCTGTACAGTTAGCTTCCACGTCAACACTGTACGGACTGTACAGTCAACATTGTTTTATTTGTTTGGTGAAACAAATAGACCATGATATCTTTCGCATACGACGTATTTCTGAGCCCGTTCAAGTTGCATTGGGTTTTTATCGATGAGGCCTATGCGCACGTCCGTTTTGAATCCATTCTGAGCACTTTTATTTTTAGGCCTTCCTAGACGCAATTTGGTCTCGAGATCCAATTATGGATCACACCTCCCCACTAAAGAAATTTTGGTCCTCCAAAAGGTTATTGAACAATCATCAAGTGAAGGATAGGCCACCCAACTTGTTCTCTATCTTTAAACTCTGTCCTGTGTACCTATCTCACCAAGCTCAACTGTAAAACAATCATGATAACTGACAACATATTGTTAGCCACTTGTACTCTTTCACATCTTACTGAAGCCACTATCATCCATGTTGACAACATTAATAATGATAACATCACAAATATGACTGCAAATGAGCTTATATGTTTGTAATATTTGCATGACATTAGCTTATCTTGAAGCAAAGTGTGATTGATCTTCCATTCTACAATCATCTCCTATTCTTGCTTAAGATCAATTACTTGATTTGAAACAATTATAGGTATGTTGCTTGCATGAGCCACCTTTATTAATTGTTCCATTGTTTGAAGAGATTGATTTTCTTTTAAATGATGAGCATGTACAACATATTCTTTTCCTTCTTTGATTAAGTGATATTGATTCTTTTCCTTGTAGAAGATTGCTTTACGATCATACAAGTAAGGAATTCCTAAGACTATTCCACATTCATTGAGTGGCACCACATCACATGATACCTCGTCCACAAACGTAGATTAAATTGCAAACTTTAATGTGCATTGCTTTGTTATGTGCAATTTATGATTGTTTCTTATCCATTTCAATGAGTAAAGCTTATGATGCATCTGAGTGTTTAATCCCAATTGTTTAACCAATTCCTATGAAATCAAGTTAGATTGAGATCCACTATCTATCAATGTGTCGACCTTAGTATGTCTCATTATGACCCATATGTGAAACAATTTACTTCTAGCATCAAATCCATCACCAATTTTACCTGTCAAACCAACCAATGAGATTTTAGATTCATCACCCAAATCTGATCCCAAGTCTGTTGGTCGTGTTGCTGCTGCAACTGTTTTTCTCTCTTTCCTTTCTTTGAACCACTTCGGTCTCTTCTCAGGATGCAATTTCCAGCAATGGTCCTCATCATTCCCTTCTTTATTGCAATGCTTGCAAGAGGGATTATCTTCCTTTCTTTCCATTGAATTTTCCTTCTTTCCATTCCACTTCCTTTTGTCCTCTTTTCTCGAAGATGATTCCCCTGATACACCAACCCCTGTTTTCCCCGCCTCAATGTATGTATCTTGAATATAAACCTCATCAATATTAGTAGGTCCAAACATAAATACAATGTTACGAATATGTGCAGGTAAACCTCCTATATGCTTCATAAGAGTTTCTTGGGTATGTAAAGGAATATCTAACATCAATGCCATCTTATGAAATTCATCTGTGTGTTCTTGCACTATTTGTCCTTTTCTTAGTTTAAGACTTTGCCATTCAATTAAATCTTTCTCTTTATAACCCAAAGGATAAAATTTCTTTCTAAGTGCAACAACAAAAACTTGCCATGATGGAAATACATTACCCACTTGTTGCATGCCATTTTGCAACTTGCTTTGCCACCAAATGAGTGTTGTGTCTACAAGTCGAAGCGATGCCAACTTGATTTTAGTTGCCTCATCCTTGATTTTTTGCACATTGCAATAAACCTCCATCTGTCTAACCCAGTTTTCAAGCCTCTCTGCATTGACTTCACCATCATACATAGGTAATTCAAATTTCACTTCAATCTTAAGTAAAGACATTTCTTGTTTATGTTTATGGGAATGTTTTCTTGCGATGGATTTAGAACTTGAACTTGAAGAAGAAGAAGTTGATGGAGAAGAAGGAGGTGAAGGAGGAATTTGAGGAGGATCCTCTCCTTCTTCACTTTTGACCTTTGAAGATTCCCCTAGAACAACTTTCTTCTATTCCAAGTAATCCTCATATAGAACCTTCATCATCTCCAACACGACGAAGATTTTTTTTCGAAACTCTTTCTCATCATGAGAAAGTCCCTCTTTTGATGCCATCTTCTCACTTTGAGAAGTTCTCTTTCTTGATCCAATCTCAGGATTCTCTTCAAAAAGATTGCCTTCACCATGATTCATCTTTTCCCTGTTAATCATGCAAACTCAAAAACTAACCGTTAGCTAGCTCTGATACCTCTTGATTCGAAAAGATCTTTTAATGACAATGGTTGAGTTTTAAAGCATGAATTAATTAACCATTTAGGAAACTCATGAAAAATAAATAATTATAGATGAAACATGAAAAACATAAAGCAATATACAGATCTGAACATAAGAATTAAGAAACAACAAAACATAAACACCAAAGTGATAACGAAGTTCGGAAATATCGCCTCTGTCTCCGAGCCTTTGTCTCAGTGGGTGAGGCTTTCTTATTTCTTCTTGAATATTTAAATGTACATAATAAAAATGCTAATGGATTACAACAATGAGATAGTTTTGTTCTGCTAGATCTCAAGAACCCATCAAAATTGACGGCACTGAAAATGGATGAACAAAGCTCCCATAAATGGCCTGCCAAGGTGCGCTCCTCAATAGCTTCCCTCCATAAAAATGGTTTTTCCTCAACAATTCATCAGAATTTTCCTTATCGGAACCTCCCTCCATGGCTTCAATAACCTCTGGTTTATATAGGCCTAAGTTGGTAACAAAATCCCAACTTCTCCCCAAGATATGGCCTAAAAATGGGCCCAAGATCCTCCAAAAATGGAATAAATCTACAAAAACTGTCGAAGAAATCCATAAAAATCATAATATAATGTTTAAAAACCCAAAAAATGGTTAATATTAGGGCGCAACCCCTTATCTCTAGGTCCCTGGGCATATGTATGCACTCCATGTGGCCAAGCGCTAGAAGTTGTGCGATGCCCCCCCTTCGGTTCTAGCTCCTGATCGTGTGCACCAGCTATATGGCCACGAGCTTCTGCTCCACGTGCCCCATTACATTAACTCCTTGGTCATAGGCCTTTGGTTACACCCTTATTCGGTGGACTATCCCAGCCGATCGAGACTAACCCCTAAACTTCTGCGCCAAACCTTGTAGGTAGAGTCATATGCGATCCCAATGTGATCGTGGGCTAGACCCCAATGGGTATCCACGCGCCAACGTGTATGGAGTAGGGTCTTATTACAACGTTCATACGGTAATGTTTTCACTGGGGGCTGGGGATAGGCCCCAACCCTTTCTCCGCCCAAATTACAACAAATCTCAATTCAAATATAAACTTTTAACATAGAGGGTTAAGTAATAATGTGGGCGGGCTGGTAGCCTAGACTTGCCAAAACACTTGACCCGGACCGAAGGTCACAGGTTCGACCCTGGTGGACTCCATATAATTTTTCAAAACCATTAACCAATGAATAGGTTCCATGTGGAATCCCATGACTGGGCCACGTGGCACCTTACCACTTGCCCAAAAAATTCCATGTGTCCGAGCCTAATTCGACCACGTCTGCCACATGCCTTCCCTGTCAGTGCACTGACTGTACCTGCCATTTCATCCCGTGCCAAATGTCACCCTTGCAGTGGTGTCACGTGTCACGACCTGAATCGTCAACATCTGCGCCTGTCTATGTTAGCGCCAACGCACCCTACCACGTTAGCACTGTACGGACTGTACAATAAACATTTTTTCCATGTTTGGCGAAAGGAACAGATTGTAAAATCTTTCTCATACGACATATGTTTGAGCCTGTTCAAGTTGTGTTGGGTTTGTATCAACAAGATCTATGCACACATCCATTTTGAGCACTTTGAGTTTTAGGCCTTCCTGGACCCAATTTGGTCTTGAGATCCAATTTTGGATCGGGAAAACCATTTTCTAGATCCACCTCCACAAATATCTGGGAAAATTCCTAGAGACCTTTATGTGGTTCGTCACAATCAATGAATCTTCTAAAATTATTTCCTATGCTTCTCAGGGTTTCTCCATTCCAACAGTGCAAAGGGAGAAAAAGAAGACGAACCTAGACTGGGACTACAGAGGGAATATCATTTTTAGGACTAAAGTCTGGATTCCATTTATTCAAATACATACCCGTAGTACTCATAAAATAAAACCCGCTTCTAAAATTAAGATCCCAATCTACCTTATTTTCAAACAAAAACACAAAAATAAATTACCACAAAATGTTGAAGACATTTTCCCTTGAATATGAGTCTTCCAATTCTTATCAACCCATTGAGAGATAGCTCGAGGGGATAGCCACAACATAGTAAAATGTTTGATTAAACTTTTTTCATCAAGCCTCAATGCAAAAATGCACGAGGTCGACAGGTGCACTGGGACCTTCGGGGTGTCATCGATCTTCTTTACAAAACACGATGGAGGAGGTTTTACAGACTTCTTGTAAGAAGCAATTAGGTACTGAAAAGTTGCAATATCAGGTGACGACGGAGGCGGTAGGGGATCTTCCCTCCTCGATATGGAGGCCATGCTTCAAGTCTCTAGAATAAAACCTGGGAAGAGCGAAAAAACCCTAGCAGAGTGTGAGCTGAGTTTTTACCCGAATAATTGCCTATGTTATACCTTTTTTATTTTTTACATAGAGGACCACACAGGAATTTTAGTTCTTGTGTTCTTTATAAATGTGCACATGTTTCTATTATTTTTTATTTAAAAAAATGCATAGATATTTTGGGTCCATAGAGCATTAGCATGTGTGGAGCTTCAACAAATGCCAAGTATATCTAAATAGGGATGTGTACACATTCCTTAAGCATTTGCTTCCTCAAAAAATGATGGTTGTTTGTTCTTGTTGCAACAAAAAAGGAAGTAACTTTGTGCGCCTACCCTCAAATGATCTAGGTCATCTTAAAATGGGTCAAAATCCCTATGAGCAAAGTTTCGTGATCAAAGTTCTCATTATTTAAGTGGAACTAAAACATATAGTGAAATACCTACTAAATTTGGGGAAGAATTTCAATGAAAAAGAGGTTGATTTTGTCTACGAATTAACTTACTCCATTTCAAAATATAACATAGCAACATTATTCACAATTTAATAGAGTGAATGTAAAATATTAATCATGTGTAATTAATGAGATCATAATGAAACACTTCCTTCAATATTATTGGAAATGTTAATGGATTAAAGCCATTGATCACAATGTACAAATGTTGAGAATAAAATAATTTTGAAAATAGACATTGTTTAACATGGTAAATGTAATTCTTAATACACAATATTTCCAATAGTAAAATGCATGTAACCAATACCCAAGAATAGATCATATTAATCCACAATTAAGCCTATTGAAAAAGAAAAAATTAGAATGCAATAACCTTCCATTTTCATTCCCATGGGTTACCCTTTAGGATATACAACATATTGCCTTATACTACAAGTTTAAATCATCTTGGAGGGCCCCCATCAATTCGACCCCCTCTTAACACTTGAGCACCACCTCCACGGGTCCCCCAAATCCCTCTACAATGGATGCCCTGATTGATTCCCATGCTCATCTGTTACGAGGTGTGTATTCAGCTTGGGCAAGTTTGACGGACATCCCTGAGCCCTCAACAATGTTTAGCAGTTGCATTACGAGGTGGAAAATATTTCTTGGGTATGTCCTCGGGAGGCGCTCAGATGCCCCTCACTTGTCGATTATGTCCATTCAGCCCCTCAAGGTAGGGGAAGACCTCAGGTCACCGATCAATACGTAAGCAGTCCCTCAAGTATTGATGTGTCTTTTCCAACAAGTCAGGTGTCCCCTCATCATGCCGAGGGTCCCTATAAATTGGGATTTTTGATAGCCTATAGGGTTACATAAGCCATTAAGCCATCCAGAAGCCAACCATCCAGTGGATGAGCCCTTACGCCATTAAACCGAGCCATTTGATGAGCCCTCAGCTTTTGATTACATCCATTTAGCCCCTCAAGGTGGGGGAAGACCTCAGGTCACCGATCAATATGTAAGCACTCCCTCAGGTATTGATGTTTCTATTCCAACAAGTCAGGTGTGCCCTCATCATGTCGAGAGTCCCTATAAATTGGGCTTTTGGCTAGCCTATAGGGTTACATTTTGTTATATGTAATACATATAACATATGTATGTAATACATATAACATACATATGTTATATGTAATACATATAACATACATATGTTATATGTAATACATATAACATATGTTATATGTAATACATATAACATATGTTATATGTAATGCATATAACAGAATGTAACCCTATAGACAATTTAAACCGCCCACAAGAAGACCAAGGCGAGGAAAACCCCAACCCACCACAACCACCCAACATAAACACACAAATTGATGAGGGGTTGGCCATATTGAGAACAAATGTAAATGAATTAAGGGGCACGAGAGAATCTAGTAGAGAGTCATTGGCCACTTCATTGAACGTCATTGTGAGGTCCATTGCAAGTGCCCAAGGGAAATTAACTTCTATTTCTCAATACAAGGCTATAATGTTTGAGTTTTACTGCACTTGACTGGATAGAAACCAAGTTACAGACTTGGGTATTTCAAAACAAGAACTCATGTCTCTTTTTATTGATCCCCGAACTAGGAAACGAACACATGTCAACAAGAAACACATTTGCATTGAATGGTGCATCCACCCACAAATTAGTCAACACTAGATGTATAGGTGATACATGGTATTTGATAAACCTCTCTACAATAACAAAGAGGTGCCTTTATATTTTTTGAGAAAAATAAACCCCCCTACCCAACATCCTCCTGTTGCAGAGAGCTTGCAGTAAGTACATGTAGCTATATTATTATTGACTCAGATCCTAGTGCAACATGGTAGATTTGTTGCACTATCTCGACAGTAGGT
The DNA here is from genome assembly GCA_000966675.3 of Picea glauca. Taxonomy (NCBI): domain Eukaryota; kingdom Viridiplantae; phylum Streptophyta; class Pinopsida; order Pinales; family Pinaceae; genus Picea; species Picea glauca. The sequence goes on from JZKD02S1994654.1 coordinate 88,611, forward strand.
ACCTACTGGTGACATTGATAGAGGGGTCAAAGCTTCACCCCGTAAAGTAAAGTGCAATGAGGAGAGGGCACATGGACATAGCAGCCATCCATGTGAACCTCACAGATGCTCAATTTGTGGGTAGACTTTCTATGGGCCTATTGAGGCCAGTGTACAGGAGAGCTTCATGGAGGAGTTTTGTATCTTAACCATCCCTATGTTCTTTATCGTTATACATTTATATATTATTTCGTGTATTTATATCGATAGTTTATTGTATGTTGTTTTGCAATTGCTACGCCGGTGTAACAGACCCTCTATGCCCATGGATGCATAAATGTTTGTCTCCATCATTGATGCAACAATAGAGGAAGCTTTCTCAATCAGTCTACCCCATACACAAGTATGTGCCACGTTTGACAAATTCACCATAGTGATTTCTTTATTTTATGGCATCCTCAAATTTCTAATGTTCATGTGTCTCTACAAGTTTTGGGACCAAGTGATGCCAAGAAAAATGTCCACCTGGGATGGACAAGTCTCCTGCATCACATGTATCATGTGTAGAGTTAAATCTCCTTTAAAAATCAAATTTGTTGTATTATGTTGTTGAATTTTACTATTTTGTACTAATAGTTCAATATTTTTAATATGTACACAGATTGCTGATATTTTTTCTAGTTTTGGTACTAGTCCACTCCCCAGGAACCTGCCCACTGCTTTTGGGTTACCTTACTCCATGCCAAGGGTTCTTCCATCACTTGTACAATATGTGGGGGTCCATCGTCGACCACCCCCAACATCTTTCTTATTCCATTCATCCTCAGTGGATGCACCCGCAGTCCACCCATCTGCACCACCTCTTCCATCACATCCATCCACAGTGGATGCACCCGCATGCCACCCACCCCACCACCATTTCCATCCGTGTCATCAACCGAGGCTACCACAGTAGAGGTTTCCCCATAGCAAGTTGTACAAATGAGTGCTCTACCTGTTAGCGACTCTCCATCGAGGCCTGAGATATTCACAGTGAGATATTGTGTTGATGACAATTTTTTATACATGTATCATGAATGGAATTGATTTATGCATATTTGTTTAAATTTCATGATTTGATCCGCTTAACTCACATAGGGTGGCATCGCTGAAAGATTAGGGTTGTGAAGGAGGGTAACACCCTCACGAATGTTAGTACCATATGTGGTGAGTTGTCTTATGTTGAATTACAAAGTATCATTTTGTAAGTATTTTAATTCATTGTGGAAAAAAACTTATAACAATGTGTTTCTTTGTGCAATCTTTGGAGTGATGAACCATGCCGAGGCCTAAAACCACTCAAGGTTCTTCTTTGAGAAAGAGAAGAAAGATCCATTTACAGGATGCTCCTAAGGGTGGCAAGGATGGAAGTCGTCAATGAGTGACCTATGAATTTCATTTTGTATCTAGGCCACCATATGGTTTTTTTAATGTTAGGGCACTTGTTGTCATTTTGTATATTGGGAACGAGATGCCATTTTGTAAAAAATGTACAATTTAGATGATGTTGAACACACACACACACACACACATTTCATGGAACATTTTTTATGAATCTCGTTGTATGTGTATTTTATGTTGATGAATGTATGAATTTCAAAGTGTATGAATTTTATGTGTATGAATGTATGAATTTGTTTCATTTGATTAATTATTTTTTAAAGTGTTAATGAAGTCTATGTAAGTAAAAATAGTTCTTTTTTTCTAAAGTTATTATAAATACTTGTGTTACAAATTAACAAATCTCTTATGATAGAAAATATTGTTAAGTGTTAAATCCATACACAATTAATGGTTCTCATTACCTAAATTTGACCAAAGACTGAAAACCCATCCTAGTTAAGACTCCAGGAACGAATAATAATAATCATGTAGGCTAACATAATCACAATAGAAATAAGAGAGTTGAAACCTCACATTACTCTATCCAAAATGAAGCATGGTTCATTATAATGGCAAACACAACATGTTACAAGGGTTTCTTAATACAAAATCAACACATAAATTATGAGTGCACAATAAAGCCTCGCATCAAATGCAAATATACCTCAAATTCTCCATTAAGCTTACCAAAATGTTTTACAATGTAGCCCAAGATGAGAGCTCCTAAACACCCAAATTATCCACCCTTTACAATGGAGAGAGATAAATCTTCTCTATAGAGTGAGTATCTTCTCTTATACAATAAAATCTTATTATCTGCTAACTAACTCCATGATAAGTCAAATAAATATTATAATAATGAATTAGTGAGATCTCTCCTCAATCCATGGTTGAACATGTTACAAGATGTGGACATTAACCTCTCCAAAGAAATTCACCCTCATCCAAAAATAGTAGTAGTATGCACCAAATAATTCTCATGAAGGGGACACACCACCAAAAATAGACATCAAGCCAATTCAAATGCCAACTGTCCACATGGAATGTTCCCTCCAAGAATGTGCATGCATGCAACCACTCCACATGTGTGAATTCCAACATAGTCAAATCCATGGATAAATGTGCAAGATTCCAAGTTGATGGGGCATCCACAAAAAAATATGTGATAAATTCCTAGCATTGGTGCCTTGCCTTGCCTTTTATTGCCTTTCTTGCCTAGTCTTGCCTTGCCTTTTATTTCCTTGATTTCCTAGCCTTTCCTTTCCTTTTCCTTTACCTTTCCTTCTGTTCCCTCACCTTTCCTTCCCTTTCCATGCCTTACCTTACCATGCCTTTCCTTGACTTTCCATGCCATGCCATGTCTTGCCTTGCCATGTCATGCCTTTCCTTGCCTTCACTTTCCATGCACTTTCCTTGCCATGGCATGCCTTGTCATGTGTTATCTTGCCTTGCCTTGCCATGTCATTCCATGCCTTGTCTTGCCTTTCCATCCCTTTCCATGCCATGCCTTGCCATGCTTTGTATTGTCATTCCATGCCATGCCTTGCATTTCCTTGCCATGCCATGCCGTGACATTCCTTTCAATGCCATGCCATGCCTTTTCATGCTTTGCCTTGCCTTTCCATGTCATGCCTTGCCTTATCATGCCTTGCCTTGTCATGCCTTGATTTTCCATGCCTTACCTTTCCTTTCCTTGATTTTCCATGCCATGCCTTGCCTTGCCATGCATTTCCTTTCCATGTCATGCCATGCCTTGGTCACCTCAACACTATAGTCATTTGGATATCACATAGTTCACATTCATGCATGTACATTACAAATTCCATATGAGAATCATTATATGTATTAATGTTCAATTAATAAATGTGTGAACTTATTTACACGATGCCTTGCATATATTATACATCATTTTTAACTAGTATCCACATACCAAAGTTCCACATTTCAATTTGCATGTTTAAACAAATCACAAAACTATCATCTTCATAAACATATAACAATAAAAATAATACCACATAACACATAAATAGATCCATATGTATACATATCAAATGTCTATATGATTCTAACTAAACCCAACAAATACTAAGCAATGAATCACTAAGGTTTAAGTAAAAATCAAAGTTCTAACCATCTAAGGCCAAAATATAGGTTGTTACATTTACAAATCCCTAGAACACAACTATGATCTAAAATAGACTAATCCATCCTTGCATGTCTTTCCATGTATCTTCCCATTTTAACCTATACAACAATAAATATATATCTTTCCATAACATTATTCAAGGAAAATTTCAAATCAAAATGTGGATTGCAATGAAACAAGAATAAAAAAAAAAGGAACATTTCTCATCCCAAGAAATAAAAAAACATTTTTTCTAGGGACCTGTGACTCAACTTCGTATCACAAATTTTCTTTCCATCCAATAAAGTGTTTTTTCCTTGTCATGTCATGCCTTTTCATGCCATGATTTTCCTTTCAATTCCATGACATGCCTTACATTTTCTTTCCTTTTCTTGACATGCCATGCCTTGACTTGCCATGCCATGCCTTACATTGCCTTGTCTTTTTCATGCCATGCCATGCCTTACCTTCCCATTCCATGCCATGCCATGCCATGTATTTCATTTCCTTGCCTTTCCATTCCATGCCATTAATTTCCTTTCCTTTCCATGCCATGCTTTGCATTGCCTTTCCTTTCCTTTCCATGACATGTCATACCTTGTCTTTCCTTGCCATGCCTTTCCTTGCCTTGTCAAGCCATGTCTTTCCTTGTCATGCCATACTATACCATGCATTTCCTTTCCATGACATGCCTTGTCTTGCCATGCCATGCCATTCCATTCATTTCCTTGTCATGTCACGTCTTTCCTTGCCATTCCATGCATTTCCATGTATTTCCTTGCCATGCCATGCCTTGCCTTTACATGCCATGACTTGCATTGCCTTGCCTTGCCATGTCATGAAATGCCTTACATTTTCATGACATTCCAAGCCATGCCTTGCATTGCCTTGCCTTTCATTCATTTCATTGCCATGCGATGCTATGCCAGGCCTTACCTTGTCATTCCATGATATTCCCTTCCATGTCATGCCTTACCTTGTCTTTCCATGTCATACCATGCCATGCCTTGCATTTCCTTCCCTTGCCATGACATGCCATGCCTTTCCATGTCATGCCTTTCCTTGCCATTCCATTCCATCCTATGTCTTGCATTGAATTTCCTTGACATGCCATGTCATTCCTTTCCATGTCATTCCATGCGATGCCATTCCTTGCATTGCCTTTCCTTACCATGCATTTCCTTTCCTTACCTTGCCTTGCCTTGACATGCATTACCTTTCCTTTCCTTTCCTTGCATTGCCTAGCCTTTACTCTCATTTCCTTGCCTTGTCTTTCCATGTCATTCCTTATCATGCCTTGCCTTTCCATGTCATGCATTTCCTTGCCATGCCATGTCATGCCTTGCCTTTCCATGCCGTGCCTTTTCATGCCTTTCCTTTCCATGCCTTGTATTTCCTTTCCAGTCCATGCCTTGCCTTTCCATGCCATGTCTTGCATTGTCTTTCCTTGCCATGTCATCCCATGCCTTTCCATGCCATGCCTTGCCTTGCCATGTCATGCCTTGCCTTTCCCTGCCTTTCCATGCCATGTATTTCCTTGCCATGCCATGTCATGCCTTGCTTCAATTTTCATTACCATGTCATGCCATGCCTTGCCATGTTAGGCCTTTTCTTTCCATGCCATGCCATGGCATGCCTTGCATTTCCTTTCCTTTCCATACCATGACATGCCTTTCCATGCCATGCCTTTCCTTTCCATGCCATGCCATGTCATGCCTTGCCATGCCATGTCATGCCTTGCCATGTCATGCCTTGCCATGTCGTGCCTTGCCATGTCGTGCCTTGCCATGTCCCGCCTTGCCATGCCTTTCCTTTTCTTGCCATGCCATGCCATGATATGCCATGCCTTGACTTGCCTTGAATTGCCATGCCATGCCTTGCCTTGACTTGCCATGCCATGCCTTGCCTTGAATTTTCATGCCATGCCTTTCATTGCCTTGTCTTGCCTTGGCTAACCACAATTCATCTAAAAGTTACTTTCATTATGATATTCATAAAACTAATTGTTTGTAAAAATATAGTCATTTTCATTGTTAGAGAGAATATTTTCAATTTAATTTAATAAAAAAATAAGCGCATTCATGTATCACACCTTTTTTTTGTTTAAAAAAAATAATGTCTGCATTAAATAAACAACTTTAATACCTAAAAATTACAATCAAATGATTCATTAAGCATGTAATTAGACAACTTGTTATCCCATCTATCTTAGATAAAAATACTTGCATGAGAATTTCAATGTCATAACATAAGCTCTCTTTATTCATATATCTTAGGTATCGTCTAGTTGTGAAACATGGATTATCATAATTAACAGGATTTACATAGAAAGGGAGGTCCTTAAATAGGTTTATGTTCCATCGTTATGGTGTAGTCTCATTATACTATTGATCCATAATTTCTTTTGGATTGCATGAAAAAAAACATAAATTCAAGGCCTTATTTAAAATCAAAGAAATGCAAATTAATATTTCAACTCAATAACTCTTATAACAAGATATAGTATGTAGACCTAGACCTTTCCTTTCCTTGCCTTGCCTTGCATTGCCATACCTAGACCTAGACCTATACCTAGACATTGCCTTGTCATGCCTTGTCTTGCCATGGTCTAAGTCATGGTCTATGTCATGTTATAGGTAATGGTAATGGTGTAGGTCTAGGTGTTGTCTAGGTCTAGGTCTAGGTCTATATCATGCTTTAGGTCTAGGTCTAGGTCTATGTCATGGTCATGGTTTAGGTCTAGGTCTATTTCCAACATGCCCCTGAACAACTTGAGGAGGCGAGTTTCAACTTGTGATAAAACTCAAATAGGGACTCAAATGGACGAACCATCGGTTGCATTGGATCTGGGGCACCAAGTTTCAGCTAGTGAGACCCCTTTTCTATCATTTTGTTTCCTATAAAAGCGTTTGTTGGAGGATCTTCGGGACTACGGTTTTTCTTAATGAGGCATAGTGCAAATTCTAAAAAAGAGGTCAATTTTCAAGAACATTGTGTCGAGCGATTGTGGGTAGTGTGGTCACGTTGGCCTTGGCCAAACAGATGTGCGGGAGATTATGAAACTTTGTTATGCTACTCATTTTGGATTTTGTGCCCCCGGACCAAATTGCCAACATGTCCTTGAATGGATTAAGGAGGCAAGTTTAAACTCGTGATAAAACTCAAACCGAGAATTAGATGGACAAAACGCCAGTTGCATTGTATCTAGGGCATCATATTTCAGCGAGTGGCCGGGCCCCTCCACTGTCATTTTGTTTCCCAGAAAAGTGTTTGTTGCAGGATCTTCGGGACTAGGGTTTTTATCAATGAGGCATAGTGCAAATTCTAAACAAGAGGTTGATTTTCATGAACATTGTGTCGAGAGATTATGGGTAGTGCGTTCACGTGGTCCTTGTCCAAACAGACATGTGGGAGCGTACAAAACTCCATTATGTTGCTCGGTTTGGATTTTATGACCCCAGACCAAATTGCCAACATGTCCCTAAATGGCTTGAGGAGGCAAATTTCAAATTGCAACAAAACTCAAATTGAGACTCGGATGGACAAATCATTAGTTGCAGTGGATCCGAGGCACCGGGTTTTAGCTAGTGGGCCCCCTCCATTATCATTTTGTTTCCGAGAAAAGTGTTTGTTGCAGGATCTTCAGGACTAAGGTTTTGCTCATTGAGGCATGGTGAAAATGTTGAACAAGAGGTTGATTTTCAATAACACTATGTTGGTATATTGTGGGTAGCATGATCCCATGAGTCTTGGAATAATAGACAAGCGGAAGCTTACATAACTATGTTATGTTGCTCAGTTTGGATTTTATGTCCCTAAACCAAATTGCTAACATGTCCTTGAATGACTTGAGGAGGCGAGTTGAAACTCATGATAAAACTCAAACCAAGACTCGGATGGACGAAATTTCGGTTGTATTGGATCCGGGGCACTGAGTTTCAGCTAGTGGGGCCCCTCTGTTGTCATTATGTTCCCCAAAAAAGCATTTTTTGTAGGATCTCTAGGACTAGGGTTTTGCTCAATGGGGCATAGTGAAAAATTTGAACAAGAGGTATATTTTCAAGAACACTATGTCAGGCGATTATGGTTAGTGTGATCATGTTGGCCTTGTCCAAACAGACGTGCAGGAGCTTACGAAACTCCATTATGCTGCTTGATTTGGATTTTATGCCCCCAGACCAAATTGCCAACATGTCCCTGAATGGCTTGAGGAGGCGAGTTGCAACTCACGATAAAACTAAACGGTGACTCAAATGTACAAAATGTAGGTTGAATTGGATCCAGGGAAATAGGTTTCAGCTAGTGCCCCCCCCCCTCCCCCGCTATCATTTTGTTGCTTGGAAAAGCATTTGTTGTAGAATCTTTGGGACTAGGGTTTTTATCAATGAGGCATGATGCAAATTCTGAACAAGAGGTCGATTTTAAATTACATTGTGTCGGGTGATTGTGGGTAGTGTGGTTTCTTAGGCCTTGGAAAAAAATATGCGATATCTTACGAAAATTTGTTATGTTTCTCGGTTTTGATTTTATGCCTCGGACCAAATTGCCAACATGTCCCTCGAGCCATAGGCGAGTTGCAACTTGCGATAAAAATAAAAATAAAGGACTTAGATGAATGAATCATTAGTTGCATTGGATCTTGGGCACCAGGTTTCAGATAGTGGGGCCCCTCTGTTGTCATTTATCTCCCTAGAAAAGTACTTGTTGCAGTATCTTTGGGACTAGGGTTTCTCTCAATGAGGCGTAGTGCAAATTTTGAACAAGAGGTTGATTTTCAAGAAAACTATGTCGGGATACTGTGGGTAGTGTGGTTACGGGGGCCTTGTCCAAACAGACATGCAGGAGCTTACAAAACTCTGTTATGCTGCTTGGTTTGGATTTTATGCCCCTAGAACAAATTGCTAACATGTCCCTGAATGGCTTGAGGAGGTGAGTTGCAACTCATGATAAAAATCAACCCAAGACTCAGATGTACAAACCATCTATTGCATTGGATCTAGGGCACCAGGTTTCATCTAGGGGAGCCCCTCCATTGTCATTTTCTTCCCCGAAAAAGTGTTTGTTGTAAGATCTCCGAGACTAAGGTTTTGCTCAATGAGGCATAGTGCAAATTCTAAACAAGAGGTCGATTTTAAATAAAATTGTTTCAGAAAATTATGGGTAGTGTGGTCCTTGGAAAAACACACATATGGAAGCTTACAGAACTCTGTTATGTTGCTCGTTTTGGATTTTATTCCCTCGAACCAAACTACCAACATGTCCTTAAATGGCTTGAGGAAGCGAGTTGCAACTCAGGATAAAACTAAAACCGAGACTTGGATGGATTAACCGTCGGTGTAATTAGATATGGGGCACAAAGTTTCAGCTAGTGGGTCCCCTTCACTATCATTTTGTTGCCCAAAAAAGTGTTTGTTGCAGGATCTACGAGACTAGGGTTTTGCTCAATGAGGCATAGTGAAAATTCTGAAGAAGAGGTTGATTTTCAAGAACATTGTGTCAAGTGATTGTGTGTAGCGTGGTCACATGAACCTTGGATAAAAATACATACGAGAGCTTACGAAACTTCGTTACGCTACTTGATTTGGATTTTATTCCCCCGAACCAAATTGCCTACATGTCCTTGAATGACCTAAGGAGGCAAGTTGCAACTCGCGATAAAACTCAAACCATGACTTGGATGAACAAACCATCAATTGCATTGGATCTGGGGGAACCACTTTTTAACTAATGGATTCCCTCCACTTTCATTTTGTTCCCCAGAAAAGTGTTTTTTGTTGGATCTTCGCAACTAGGGTTTTGCTCAATGAGGCACAATGAAAATTCTGAACAAGAGGTTGATTTTCAATAACATTGTGTTGGGAAATTGTGGATAGTGTGGTCACACGAACCTTGGCCAAATAGATGTGTGGGAGATTTTGGAACTTCGTTATGCTGCTCAGTTTGGATTTTATTCCCCTGGGACAAATTTCCAACATGTCCCTAAATGGCTTGAGGAGGCAAGTTGCAACTCGCGTTAAAAATTAAATCAGGACTCAGATGGATGAAATTTCAGTTGCATTGGATCTAGGGCATTGGGTTTCAGCTAGTGGGGTCCCTCTGTTGTCATTTCATTGCCCAAAAATGTGTTTTTTGCAGGATCTTTGGGACTAGGGTTTTTCTCAATGAGGCATAGTACAAATTTTGAACAAGAAGTTGATTTTCAAGAACACTGTGTCAGATGATTATGGGTAGATTTTTCGCATGGTCCTTGGCCAAATAGATGTGCAATAGCTATGGAACTTTGTTATGATGTTTAGTTGGGATTTTATGCCCCAGATCAAATTGCCAACATGTCCATGAATGGCTTGAGGAGGCGAGTTTCAACTCGCGATAAAACTCAAACCGGGACTCAGATGGATGAACCATTGGTTGCTTTGGATCTAGGGAATCAGGTTTTAGCTAGTGGGGCCCCTCCATTATAATTTTGATTCCCAAAAAATATTTTGTTGCAATATCTCTGGGACTAGGGTTTTGCTCAATCTTTATTACATATTTTTGACAATTTAACACCTTGCAAGGCATGGCATGGCAAGGAAAGGAATGGTGTGTCTTGGAAATACAAGACAAGGCATGGCTTGGCATGGCACATCAAGGCAAGGCAAGGCAAGGAAAGGCAAGGCAGGGAAAGGTAATGCATGGTAAGGCATGGCATGGAAAGGAAAGGTGTGGCAAGGCATGACATGGCAAGGCAAGGCAAGGCATGACATGGTAAGGCAAGGCATGCCATGGTATGGCATGGAAAATCATCACACGGCATGGCATGGAAAGTGAAAGAAAGGTAAGGCATGGAATGGTAATTCAAGGAAAGACATGGTAAGGTAAGGCATGGCAAGGAAAGGAAAGGTAAGGAATGACATGGCATGGAAAGTTAAGGCAAGGCATGGCATGGCATGGAAAGGAAAGGAAATGCAAGGCATGTCATGGAATGGAAAGGCTAGGCAAGGCATGGCATGGCATGACAAGGCAAGGAAAGGAAATGCATGGAATGGCAAGGCAAGGCATGGAAAGGCATGGCATGGCAAGGCAAGGAATGTCATGGCAAGGAAAGGAAAGGAATGCCATGGAAAGGCAAGGAATGTCATGGCAAGGAAAGGAAAGGAATTCCATGGCAAGGAAAGGCATGTAATGAAAAGGAATGGCATGGAAAGTGAATTCAAGGAAAGGAATGGCATGTAAAGGAAAGACATGGTATGACATGGCAAGGAAAGGCATGGCATGACAAGGCAAGAAATGGAAAGGAAAGACATGGCAAGGCAAGGCATGGAAAGGCAAGGCAAGGAATGGAAAGGCAAGGAAAGGCATGGCATGGCATGGAAAGGAAAGGATGTTGTTGCATGGCAAGGAAAGGAAAGGAAAGGCATGGCATCGCAAGGAAAGGCATGGAAATTCAAGGCAAGGCAAGGCATGACATGGCATGGTATAAAAAGGCAAGGAAAGACAAGGCAAGGAAAGGCTAGGCAAGCAAGGAAAGGAAACAAAATCAAGGAAAGGAAAGGCAAGGGAAGGATAAGAATAGTTCCCTAACAACAAAAAAGAACCACAACATACACTAATATCATAACAACCATAGCATGAAGCCAAAATTTCAATCATTCATAAATCTGAAATATTTGTTCATTTACTCCTTTTATATACCTATGTTCATTCAAGTAGACCATCGAGATCACTTCTACTAATGATGGTCTCCATTAAATTCTCATGCTCAGAGTAAGGAAAGAAGTATCATACCTTTGATTAGTTCTTACTTGGAATTATTTGTAGTTGGAGGTTTGTACCAACGACCAAGTTTTTAAAGTGGTATACATCTTCACCTGGTCTATAATATTGAAATAAATAACCACATTTCTTTTGTGTTTTTTCATCCTATGTCATATATTATCCTTTAATAACCATCGACTCAATTGGAAATTGAGTTCCTTTGAAGTCTATTACTGATCACATGAGGGTCTTCTTTCCCTCTAAGAAACTTGCCAACCAATAATTAGTACCCCGTTCATTACCTCTTGGTGAAACCATTGCGTATATGTGCCCTGCAAAAAATGGAGTGCCAACATGTGAGTCCATGGTTAGGTAATTTACCTTCAAGTGATTATTTCCCACTTTCATCCACCTGAATGAATTTAGGAGTTCTTCGTCGCACACTTCTAAATATAGGTAGGGACGATGAAACCCTATTCTATCACTCTTGACCTCCCTATTGTGGAGTTTAAAGTGTTGCATATATTTCCCCTTCAATCACTAGCGGATCAATTTTGGGAGGAGAGTGGACATTCCCATGACTAGTTTATGGAACGTTTGACTGTCTAGCAAGAGGTTGCACAACATGAACTTCTTCACCATAATGTTGTGCACCAGTTTCCTCTCTAATTGCATCCATTGTATAATCAGCTCCAAGAAAATCCTCCATCATATGGTCATCCACAACAAATTGTCTTGATGAGATACTGATTGTATTTTTCTCTACTGAACTCCTATGCTTTGCTTGTGGTGATGGAGGAGAAACAACAACAACATATATTCCGCTAGAAATTGTATTTCCCTCTTCTGAAAGCATACGATTTGACATACGTAACTTTGTATTTTCTCTTTCTTCTTCTACCTTTTCAATGGGTATTTCTTTCCTCGAGGAATTTCTATATCGATTCCATCGGTTCCCCATTTTTAAAGAGAAAAATTGGCTTCCAAGCACCCCACAACAAAATTTTCTTGGTATTACATAAGAAGGAACAACTAACAATTCCAATTCCAAGTGGACAAATTTGTCTTGGTTACAAAGGAAGACACAACTAACAATTCCAATTCCAATTGGACAAATTTGTCTTGGTATTACACAAGAACACAACTAACAATTCCAATTCCAATTGGATACATTTGTCTTGGTATTATAAAAGAAGACACAACTAACAATTCCAATTCCAATTGGACAAATTTGTCTTGGTATTACACAAGAAGACACAACTAACAATTCCAATTCCAATTGGATAAATTTGTCTTGTTATCACACAAGAAGACAAAACTAACAATTCCAATTCCAATTGAACAAATTTTTCTTGGTATTACGCAAGAAGGCACAACTAACAATTCCAATTCGACAATTTTTTCTTGGTATTACACAAAAAGACACAACTAACAATTGCAATTGGACAAATTTGTCTTGCTATTACACAAGAAGACACAACCAAAAATTCCAATTCCACTTGAACAATTTTTTCTCCCAATTCTACCCACAATTGTCTTGGAATATTACAAAATTGTTTATGAATTAAACAACAAGACAAAAAGAATAAAAACTTGTCTATTCATGTTATTTTTGCATGCAGATGTCGGGCTTGTTCGATTTTTTGAAATAGAAGAGGTAGAGGAGTGTCCTTGGCACATAAAAATTCCCAGCAAGAACGCACACACATTCCTACAACACGTGCGCACTAAAGTGTGTGTGTGTTCTACGAAAACACATGTGTTCTTGCTGGGAAAGGATGAACACACAACCTCAAGGATTTCATGTCACAAGAGTGTGTGCACGCTCTTAATGCAACGAATATAGAATTTATTGTAGACCAAACATATTTATGAATAGATATGTATAGGGTTTTGGGGACAACTAGGACCTAATGGCTTAGGATTGAAAGTGTTTTGAAGCATAGAGCAATGGTTATAGCACCAATATATGGGTGCAAGGGTTTTGGGGCCTTTAACAAGAGGTATATACATAGTTCACTTAGGGATTGAGTGTGGAGGGGGTTGAGGGTCGATTATAGGTCATGCCTAGGCTTAGATGGGGCTTGGGGGGTCTCAGTCATGGTCTAGGTCAAGCTCTAGGTCATGGTCTAGGTCATGGTCTAATTTTATCTCTAGCTCTATGTCATGGTCTAGGTCATGTTCTAGGTATATATATAGGTATATGTCATGGTCTACATCATGGTCATCGTATAGGTCTAGGTCATGGTCTAGGTCATGGTCATCGTATAGGTCTAGGTCATGGTATAGGTCTTGCCATGTCTAGGTATTGCTATGTCTAGGTCTAGGTCTTGACATGTAAAGTTCAAGGCCATTTTTTTCCTTGTGATGTAGAGAGAGGGGGTGGAGAGAGAGGAAGAAAGAGAGTGTGAGAGGGGGAGAGGGGAAGACAAAGAGAGTATGTGAGAGTGAGGGAGAGGGAGATAGAGAGGGGAGGTAGAGAGAGAGTGTGTGAGAGGAAGGGGGGGGGAGAGAGGGAAGGAGGGTTCTATAGAAGAAAGAGAGCAAGGTGGGGAGAGTGGGCGAGAGAGAGGGAAGGAGGGTTCTATAGAAGAAAGAGAGCAAGGTGGGGAGAGTGGGCGAGAGAGAGGGAGGGGGATACAGTGAGCGAGAGAGTGAGGGTTAGATGCAAGAGGTAAAGTGAGAAGGGGGTATATATGGATTGTTTGAGAGTGTGAGAGGGTGGTGTTGATGGGTCTCGAATCCCTTGAAATCAACAACATAAACCAAACCCTCCACCGAGGCCCAATTAGACTCTGCAGCGTTTAATAGTGGAATGGTTCTCCAGATCTTGTGATCCGACCAATTAACCGATGTGCTTTATGTTTTCTTGTGAAGGTGTCTCCTTCAGTTTAGACTTTCTCTTTTTGTATTTTCTCTTAGGTGGGACCGATATGAGATGTAATCCAGTATAAACCAACTTGGCAACAAATAGGATTAAGTTTAACTATTGGAGAAGAGGTTGAGCTTGGGATAACCCACTACTCAAGCATGTAGACATAATTTCTATACCATAGGCCTAGTACTAATACGTTAACCATGTGAACATACAATTACTGTCTGAGATATTAACTATCAGAAAGAAAACACATATGCGATAAGATCATGGAAAGAAAAATAATTCACCTACTCTAATCATTTATCACATAATAACACAACAATTCATCTTCATCATAAAGAAAATAATTGTAAAAAATTGCATCAAATAACTTAACAATAGATTTAATAGCTCTTACTCATTACAACATCCATTCATGAGACGAGATAGGAAATAGTTCTTCTCCATGTCCAATCACACATGAATTTGATGAAAATATAACTTTGTCTCTAGTCCAGAAGGACTTCTCTATTAAAGGTAGCTCCAAAATAATTCTTAACAAACCATAAAAGAGAGTTTCTTACAACAACCATCGTCCTTTGACTAATCGGTCGATGATATTATTTATAACATAAAATTAACCAAAAATAACGGCTAAAGTGCAGCTAAACAAAACAAAACTTGCCACGTTGCGTTCTCTCCTAATTTCCAACAGTCATCTCAAGACATCCCTTTGAAAAGGTGACTTTTATCATACTCCGACCAACTAATGAACAATTCCTCACAGGTATGGGCATATGGAAATCGGTGTTGTTCCATCGGGGTCGTGTAAATTTATCTGATCTCTACCGCATGTGCCCAGTACTTCACCAGACTGGTACTTAACTGTTGTAGCACAGCCTGAGCTCTGATCAGGTGTTCCATAAATTGTTGCAATTGTCCTGGCATTGTGTCAGTCACCTTTGCTAGCTCTTCGGCCCATAATGAATCTTGCTTGGTGTGCAATTTGACTATGTCGCGCAAGTCGATGAAGTCTTCGGGTGTGTCAAACTCAGGCAGTCCGATATCCTTCATTGCCTTGTTGATTTTACCCCAATGTTTCTCGCATTTGGCCCACTGCTCTTGAATTTCCCGGTGTGGTTCCAGAGACATTTTAGCCCAATACTCGACTGATCCTTTTATGAGATCAAGATTGCTTTCGCTCAACACCCGGATGTCGTGTTCTTCTCTATCTCGACCCTATTGGACTGCACCAATGTAGTCGATTATTTCTGCGGCTTGTTGTGCCTTTTCATACCACCGCTCCATATACTTGCACGTCGCGAGTACCATGAGAGTATCTTCCTGGATCTCGGCTACCTTCACAGTGAAAAAATACCACTCCTTTGTGAACTTGTTGTAAGCCTCTTTGAACTCATTCCTCAGGTACACCACAGCCTGAGTGGTGTCCTGATAGTACTTAGCCAGGTGGCGCAAATGTTCTAGTTCCTTCAGGGCAGTGGCCAACTCCTTTTCATCCTGTTTAGATCTATCCAGGGTGGCATCTGAGATCGCCAATCCGACACTGATAAGCTCAGATGTTCTGACATCTTCTGTGTTTATCAAATTTTCCTCTGTAGTGATGAGGATGGATCGATCTAGAGTGATCCTCATTTTCTTTCTCGTCCTTTGGATGATGGCCTTCTTCTTTCGATCATATGCTATAGCATGTATATAGGCTACCTCATCCACCGATTCAGGAATTTGTTGATCACCCCATGTGAGTGTATTTCCTAGACTTCTGGTCGTGTATATTCGTTCAAGATTGGGTTCTTGAACTTCCTTGTTATGCTCTGAATGCCCGACTTCTGTTTGGCACTCATCGGGGTTTTGAACGCCGATTAAAATAGAGGTGTCAGGATTAAATTTGAAAGTTACTTGTTCATTGACTGTTGAAATGTTGATCTCCTGCTGCGGTGCTCCGGTCTCTGGCTCCTCTGACCCCGACTAGTCCTCCAGACTGTCTTCTTGAGTCTTCGATGTATTGAGCACTTTAGTGTCTAATACACTCTCGACTTCCTTTTATTTCGGTGGGACCTCCTTGATTTGTACCTCAGGGACGGGAGAAGATGTCTTCTCAGGTCCCTTTTCTTCATCGATGTGCACAGGGATCCTGAGAGATACCTCCGGGCTCTCATCATCATCATATATCTTTATAAACTTGATCAAGGGGTTTGACACGCTTGTTTCCATGGATACCCAGACCATTTATGGCTGAGTCACCACACCTATCGACGATCTAACCGGTGGAATTATGAATTCAAGGTCATCCAACCCGACAATTTCATCAACATCTATAAGTTCCAGGCCACTTGTACCCACCTGGATTCTCTCTGGGTTATCAAAAGGTGATCCTATCATTTCTGATAGATCTGGGTCATTTTGTAGATGATCAAGCACTCATTGTGCCCGTTCCAACATGAGAAGTCCCATTTCCCACGCATCCAATACCAAATGGATATCTCTGCCTTGCGCTGGGGCTATCAAGGGGGCTTCAAATACTTCAGATGCTATCCTTTCTTCTCTAGCCCTGAGGGCCTCTTGAGCCAATTTTTCCAAGGTTGTCTCTTTCTCATCCCAACTCATGGCCTTGAACCTGGTTGCCTTAGGGTCAGCCATCCTTTCCATCACCTCATCCCAATATTGAGCATTTTTAGTGAATATCTCATCTTCAAACCTGTCATGGGCATATAGCCAGCAGGACAATACTTGTGATGCGTGCTTCAGGACCAAACCCTTTGGGTCGTGCTTGTGAAAACGACCAGTCTGGAATCGAAACTCCAATTGGATTAACCCTTCCTGCTTGGCTTGAGTGGTTTCTTTTACCATGTAGAAACCTATATGAAATCCATAAGATATGAATGCCCGCTTCTTATCTTTTACCAAAGTAGCATTTTAACCTTGTAGGATGGTTTGATAACAAATTTCCCCTACTACTAGTCGATCGGGGACATACACAGGTAATAGGTGCGGTGATCTGGTGGCTCTGAAAACCCTGATGTAGGTATCATGCTCATCTAGGTACCAGTGGCCAACTTTCGATATCATCTTTTTGGTCGCAATCGATAGTCTTGGGCACTCTTTCTTGAACAACATAAAATGAATACGCGTGATGAATTGATCGTAGATGAAGGAGTATGATTTCTTGTACATGTTCTCCCACAAGATGTCGAAATATACATGTACCGGGAGTTCTGAGGCATGCCAACTTAAGTTCATTCCGACAAAGGCATTTCTGGCACAGATGACGTCCAATAGATAAGAAGCCATATAGAAGGATGGGGTTTCTCCCTCTTTCGGCGTCTAGGCTTGTTGAATGCAAATGATCAACTACTTGGAAATGATGGCACCCCAGTTAAAACCTCTCCTAGAAATGGATACCTTGTAAGCTAGGGGCATCCATGCCTCTACAAACCTGGAACAATATTTCTCCCCATACAACAGGGATATGAGGGCCATTAAATAGATATACGACTCTCTTAAGTTTGTCGTCGAGTACCAGCTGGAGGTCCGATTGGTGAACTTTTTAACCTCTCTCCACCATGAAGCCATCACCTGACTGGTGTCGTGTTTCTCATAGAATCTTACAACAAAATTAGTGTTCAACTCCTCCTCCGAGTCTCTGAGATTGTAGTAATTTTGCACCTCCATCAGAAGGAAAACCCCGACACACTCCCCATTGTCGTCATTAATCAAACATCTTTGTGTGTCAGTGTGATCAATAATCCACTTCAAGAGTTTGATGCAAGGGAATACTAGAGTTCTTCTTGCTACCATGTGTAGATACGACCTTCAGACATTGAGGATGACTTCATCGTCAAGTTTTCTCATATCGGGGTCATTGTGTGGGGTATATTCAAAGAATTCTTCCCACTTGATCTTCTGGAAAAGTTCTCCCCAGTGCGGGAGTACTATCTTGGTCCCTATGCTTGCCTCTATGTCTCCCAAGGCTGGAGGCTGAATGAAAACCTTCTTTGTGGATTTCTTGATGACGTGCACCGTCTTTGGAGCGAATTCCAACTATTTCATGGCCGCTGGGGAAGAGTCTTCTCCCATATCTGGTTCCTTTGTCTTTGCCGCTCTTGGATATTTCCTGGTGGTTGGTTTTCCTAGAGGCATTGTTTCTACAAATGAAACAATCCTTTAGAGCCAACATACAAAGCAATATTGGATCCAAGTGCATATGTGAAGTGAAAACACAGAAAGTCCAGACTGGTACGTACCTTTAATGCTTGCTAAATTATGTAGTTTGATACTTACAAGGGGGCTCAAAAGCCTTTTGAATTGCTCGTTCCATTCTTCTTTGATGCTATGAAGCTACTTTACATGCAGAATGATCTTAATTACAATGACTTCGAGAGGATTTAATAGGAAATATCTCACCAGTCATATCAACCAATTAATTCGGGTGATGAATGAATATCAAAATAATCTACCACAAAATCTGTACAATTCAAATCATCATGGGTTGGCGGCGGAGGCGTGGAAGGTGATGTGTGCTATAGGTAGGTTCAAACAATCCTTTTGATTTTGTGCCCGAATTAGAAACTAATGCGAGATTTGGCATTAATTAATCCCTTAAATTCATTGAATCTAAACGAATCTGGTGCTAAACGTCCCATTGTCTCTTTCCTAGCAGGCAGGTCGGGGATCGACGATGCATGGTGAATTTTTCATTGGCATCCACCTGTTTAGAACTTTCGACGCTGATTTATTTCGTCATACGGTGCTGACGTGGAAAAACTGACTTGGGGTGTGACTCGGGCCTCGGGAACTACTAACAACTCAAGGGAAAACTTGATCGTACGTTTAACCACTCTAGCAATGACATGTGATAGGAGAGGGCAGTTGTTTGATCATGTATCTCGATCGGAGTCAGGGTTTTCAACAAGATGCGTGTGTCAAAATAAACCTGGGACTGCTGATGCTGAAATGTATCATGGTCAGAGGTCGGGGGGAATAAACCTATCACACCCCTTTTACGGACCTACCTTGTCAAAAACTTCACCGATGCCGAGAGTTTTCAGGGATCGGCTATCGATGATTCTTTTCTTCCTTCATTAGCACTTACTCCTTTAGCCTTTTGTTGATACCGAATGGATCGGTCATCAACGATATCCTTGGTGATGCTTGTCGCGAAAGAAAACTCTCATCTTCTGACGTTGATGAAGATCGACATTCAACGACCTCAGTTCTCTCGAGTGATTTTCTTTCACGCTCAATCCTTTCTGATGTCTAATTTTAGCACATCGGGGAAATGTTTCGGGTGTTGATTCTTTAATTAAATGTTGGTCTTTTAAGTCGCGATGATTTTCACATGTTCAAGCAAAGTTTTAAGGACATAATGAGAATCAAAATGATAATCAAAGGCAACATTTTTCAAAACAAAGACGAATCAGACAGTGCAAAATATCAAGTGGTACCAAAAAAGTAGGATTTGACATGGACTTTTTAGGGTGTGATGAGTGCTCAATAGGTGGGAGAGGAAGACCAAGAAGGGGGGTAGAGAGAGAGAGAGAGAGAGATGGGAGAGAGATGGGAGAGAGATGGTAGATGTATGAGAGAGAGAGGGAGATAGTGGGAGGGAAGGGGAGAGAGGGAGGGAGGAGGGGGGTAGAGAGTGTGTGTGTAAATGGCTAATGACAATAGTATAATCTTGAATAACGTACAAATAGATAAGAGTTCCAATAATACATAATTTATTCCAATCTCTTAATAAAAAATATCAATCATGGATTTTTGATAACATAAAATCAAACAATGGGAAATCCGAGAGAGACATGAGAAAACCTGTCAATGAAATTAAATCAAATCACCAAAAAGGTAAGAAATGTGAAAGATAAAATGATTAAAAAAGGAATTAATAAAAACATTCAAAGAAGGATAAATATTCTATATAAATACTATTGAATCCACTAAAAGATTATGCTTATATTAAAATTAAAAAGCAGAATCAATGTACCATAATCATCATTAAACCATGTGAAATCATTATTATATAGTAGGTGAACGGTCATATCCATAAAATATCATTATTAAACAAGAGGTATAGGCATATTGGACTTAGGGCTTGGGTGTGGAGTGGATTAAGGGTAGAGTATAAGTTATGCCTAGGCTTAAATGAAGCTAGGGGGGTCTAGGTCATGGTCTAAGTCAAGCTCTAGGTCATGGTCTAGGTCATGGTCATGTTCATATATATACTCGTATAAGTACTCCATTGGAAGAAGAATAAAAACTTAACACTCACCTTACAGGCGAGGCTACATTTCTCTGCTTCACATATCCTTTATTCCGTGTGATCCCTACCTCACCTTTAGAAGACGTTTGGATTTCTTCGACATATACGAATGTAATAATAAAACAAAACTCACTCATACTTTTGGTAAAATATTTTATCAAGAAATAAATCAAATTATGATACCTACCTACCTCCACCACCTAGCGAACCAGTGCTTTATTCTCCTCTCTACTTGGTTGTCTTTCTCCTCTGTTTCTCCCAGACTAGAGAACCAATGCTCTTATCTCCTCTCTTCTCTATTGTTTTCTTATCTATGCTCTACCCTATTTTATTTTAAGTCCTTTTGTCACCCACTCATCAGACTTCAAATCAATTTAATTTTGATTTTAGGAACATAATTTTCCATCCCACACTCTGAGTCCCATCCCTACCATTTTCCATTTTTAACAACACCATTGGTATGCACCTCGATTTTCCATGTCATTTCATGCCTTGCCTTGCCTTGCCTTGACTTTCCATGTCATGTCATGCCTTCCCTTTTAGATAGAAGAGATTGAGGAGTGTGTTTGGCACATAAAACTGCCTAGTAGGAACGCGCACACGTTCCTGTTGGGTAAGGATGAGCCCCCAACCTAAGGTATTAGGATTGCAAGTGTTTTAAATCATAGGGAAATGGTTATATCACCAAGATGTGGGTGCAAGGGTTTTGGTACCTTTAACAAGACGTATATGCATAGTGCACTTAAGGCTTGAGTGTGGAGGGGGTTAAGGGTCAAGTATAGGTTATTCCTAGGCTTAGATGGAGCTAGGGAGGTCTAGATCACGGTCTAGGTCATGCTATAGGTCTAGGTCATGGTCTATGGTCTAGTTCACGGTCTATGGTCTAGTTCTAGGTCTAGGTCTAGCTATTTCCATGTCTTTCCATGTCTAAGTCTTGTTATGTCTAGGTCTAGGTCTTGACATGTCTAGGTCAAGGCCATTTATTTCCTTGCGATGTAAAAAACTTTTTATAGTGTGTGGGAGTCTAAGAGGGAGAGAGAGGAATACATAGAGGAGGGTATAGAGAGAGT
>JZKD02S1994654.1:110496-127845 GCA_000966675.3 Picea glauca
GTCAACAAGAGTATAAGAGAGCTTAAGAGTGAGATGGAGAGATAGATAGAGAGGGAGAAAGGAAATAAGGGGAGGTAGGGAGAGTGTCGGCACACATTGGGAAAACCTGTTTTTAATCATCAAAATACCAAAAAAGCCCTTAAACATTGGCCATTTCGAAATCACCTACAGAACAAGTGAAGTATCACCCAAGGAATATAGAGGAGTTGTAGGAACCAAGGTTTCACAGTGATGAGGGGAAGTGAGGCATTCAATATGTCTTTACTAACCATCTACTCATGTGCATAGTTTCCATTACTTAACAATTACTTATCATGCGACATACCCTGTGTCTGACATTCCTTTCCTTGATATTCATGCATTTACTAGTTACTTCATTGTGCGACATTATAACAACATATATAAATAATGCATCCCACATACTTAAGCATTTATCATCATGGCATAGTAGTAGTAAAAATCATAACATGTAAAAACAACACACAGGTTTAACGTGGTTCACACCACTTGGGCTACATCCAAAATGGTTGGCTTCTTATATTATTCATTGATAATATTCTTATAGTTGCACACTGTGCTAAAAAATATGCAACAGTAACATTTACACAAACCTTCGTAGTCATTTTGCTGCAATGAGAGCCTCACTCCTCAGTCATAACATCCAAACACTTAGCCAAAAACTCAACTTGCTCCTCATTCATTCACTACTCTCCAACCTCTTTACCGAAAAACCCTTTACATATTTATACATCAAAATAGGGCTAATCACATTACAATGTGGAAAAAATGTCACAAAAACCCAATGGTCTATAACTATTTTCCGCCTTTTGCATGCCTATTCCATCGTGCTTCTTTCTATTGTGCGCTTTGACTCCTTAAATTCTGATCTCATTGTGTGCTCTATTCCATATTCTAATTTTTTATTCTTTGACTTACTCTAGAATAGATCCCAAAACTTATCCAAACCTCCTATTCAATAGACCCCCAGCACTCACCTGTGGCTCATCCCAAGCCACTAAGGCCTTCTTCTAGTGTGCCATGAATTTTTCGAAGGTCTCCTTCGTTGTTGCGGCCTTCTCGTTTACCTCTATTTCCTTCTACAAAATTTGGTCAATTTGTTTAGCAGTGATCTGTCCTACATATTCTTGACACTTTCATCAAATTCCTGTTTGATTATCCCTTGAGTTGTTGCTAAGGTTATTGTCACTCAGTATGCTTCGTCTTGTATTACTTCTATATGGTGTGCACAAGTTTTTCCTCTGCCCTTAGCTGATTCATTTCTGAATATAGATTTCTATTCTCAATCATTGTCATTACTACCTCTACTGGCAGTAATGTTCCCATGACTTCTTTGAACTTCTGCACCTTTTCTTATGCAGCCTCTATCTTCTGGATGATCTCTTGTTGTTCCCTATATTCACTCGGTTGTGTCCAAACACCCATAGTTTTTGTATAAAGTTGAGCATATTCTACTTCGATATTCTTGATGTTATCTACCACTGTTGTCATTGTTTGTATGTGCTTCTAGGAGTTCCTTGTAAACCTTATTGAAGGTATGCTACATCTTTTCAACCTTCTATGCATCCTCATCGTGCTCCTGCTTGACCTTGCTAAACTCCATCTCCAAGGCTACGTTCTCAGTCATAAACTTAACTAACTTGCTCGATGTATTCTCTGCGTGCAAGCTCATTTCTTGCATCACACTTAGCTATAATTCTTGTAATACCTCTATTGGCAGTTTAGATACCACTAAGTCAATATGACCTAGTTCACTGGCCTATTATTGCATCTCTGTCGTGGGGAACGCTACTTCCCCTATTGCTAGCTTAATCAATCTTCATTCTCATGTGACTGCTAATGGTTGAGAGGTTGTTGGACCTTCCTCCCAATTCTTTGTATTCGTTTATTCCTCCTCCAGTTGTTGCACTAGTGCAATCTTGGCTACTTTCAACAATTGTCCCAACTTGACCATCTTCTCCTGCACCCGTCTATGCATCTCTTCCTATTGTTGATTCACACGTTGAAACACGTCATCAATTATTTCTTTCACTTGATTGCCTATCTTCTCCAAATATTCCTTGATGGCTTTGTTCTAAGTTTTAAACCTGTGAAGTAAATCAATGCATACAAATTCTTAAGAAAAACAAAAATTAATCAATGATTCATACACACAGTACACAAAGATTTATGCTGGAAACCCTTAACCGAGAGAAAATTGTCCTTCCTTGGTGTCACACCTTTCAACTCTTCATTGTATTAATTTCGCCATTCAAAATATAATATATACAATATTTGTTAGGGACCTAACCCCTCACGTAGGTAGAATAATATATTTCCATGTAATAAAGGTCAATACTAATAAGGCCTAGCAATAAGGAAGAATAAGTCCAATGTAAGAAGACCTAATAGAAGCTTTCGATTCTAGAAGGATCTTCCTCTAGAAGGTTATGTTGATAAACATATTTAGTATAAATAGGAGTCGAGGGTATGAGAACTTTTGTCTTGGATATTATTTTAATAGAGATCTACTTTGTTGGAGGTTTCCCCCTCGAAGAGGCAAGTGAACATTGCTCTCAGTAATCAAAGTGCTCTTTCTAGTGTCATTCTGGTATCCATTGGGTATTATTGTGGTGTTGTTCTGGTTATATTGTTGTTCATCTGCCATTTCTAGCTATTTATTTCTGTTTTGCATACTTTTTTATATCTAGAATATTACAAGTGGTATCAGAGCACCTTCCTCGACAGAAAATTGTGGGTTAATTTTTTTTAGGGTAGAGACATATTCCGACGTCTTTAAGATACAAATATTTGTCGTTACGCGCATAAAACTGTGGTTGAGGATTCATACACGCAATAAATACAAGTGGTACTTAAGTGCACATCTGTTGGCCACCCTTGTAACCCCTATTGGTACCCCTTCGAGTGGTAGCACATTAGACAAAACATGTATATGGATCAGCCTATATCTCCTAAATCCCTCCATAGATAAATCGATCGGTCGCCTGACTGCTATAGTGCCACCGAGAACAACACTCGGGAAGATACTTTCTAGTACTTGGGTAGTCAGGTAGTAACACTAAGGGCACGGTCTAGCCTCCTTAGTTGGTGCCCTGAGATATTGGGTCGACTACTACTATTGGACCCCGCACATATGTCAGAGAGCTATAACATAGGGAAAACCATTGTTTGTAGAACCCTTGAATACCTAACCCTTGGGCATTTCATCACATTTCTTCTTGTTAAGCATTTGGGTATTTCATCACTATAGTATTCTTCAGATCAAAGTATAATTCCACAGGAGTTAAAAAAAAAATGAGTCTGTATCCTGTTGGCACCATTATTTGAGACCTATTCCATTGGATTTCTCTCTTTTCCCTTATCGCAATTATACCTATCATTTTTTAGCAAAAACAATTTGTGGACCCGACCCCCTTCCAACACCCTTATTTGGGTTTTACCCCATTGGATTCAACTCGTCGCCCTGATCATTGTGATACACTTTACCCATAACCCATTTTCTTTGTGGTCCCACCCATCCATTTTTGTGTTCCCTTGTCATTATGGCCCATACCCATAGCCAAGACTTGGAAGCTCGCTTCACTACCTTGCACTCTAATTTCACAGAAACCCAACAAGAAGTGTGACAACTCAGTGCCAATATTTCCACCATCAATCAAAATATGCATTCCTCCATCGTCGCCTCAAACACGGAACTCAAACAAGAGCTCACACAAGACATTACTACCCAGCTTGAATCTGTCGCTACGACGATCTACGCCAAGCTACATATCCCTTTAGATCTTCCCTTATCTGACCCACCTTTGCATACTGAAGGTGAAACTTCCTCTCATTCCTAGAATTTTCAGCCCCATCACTTTCAGAGTGACCTACACCTTCCACGTGTGGATGTGACCAAATTTGATGGATCGGATCCCACTAGCTAGGTAACTCAAATGAAACATTATTTCTCTTTGTATGGCATTATGGATGAGTTGGCCAAACTCCGGTATGGTGTTCTCCATATAGATCAAGAAAATTGGCATTGGTGGCAATGGATAAAAAATGCCCGCCAAGGGTATGTGGCTTGGACACACTTTGTGGCAGAGATTTATGAATGCTTTGACACTGAAACCAACCATTTAGGCCATTTGAAAAAGTTGAAACAATCTGGCACAATGGAAGACTTTATAGTTTCTTTTGAGAGACTGCCTTTTCATACAGAGAGCATTTCTAATGCTTTTTTCTGAGAATGTTTTATCAGTGGCCTCAAGGATGAGATTTGTGCTCATGTCCTCATGTCTCGGCCTCAGATTTGGGTGGACACTACTAAAATAGCTAAGGAAGCACAACATGTTGTCTCTTCTCAAAACCGCAAACCCTCCTTTATTCCTTGCACTAAAACAGTAACTCTCACTCCTCCTTCTACTCCACTAAAGATCCAGAAATTGACCAGGGCCGAAATGGTTGAATGCCAACTCAGAGGCTTTTGTTATAATTGTGATGACAAATA
Organism: Picea glauca; assembly: GCA_000966675.3. Classification (NCBI taxonomy): domain Eukaryota; kingdom Viridiplantae; phylum Streptophyta; class Pinopsida; order Pinales; family Pinaceae; genus Picea; species Picea glauca. The sequence goes on from JZKD02S1994654.1 coordinate 115,007, forward strand.
TTTTCTGGGACACAAGTGTAAGGAACAAAAGATTTTTATGGCCATCTCGGAGGATGTTTCGGAAGAGGATGTTGAGGCTCCCCCTGTGTCTGTGTCACCTGAACCCACTGACATAAGCCCTCCCTTAGACCCTCTCAAAGTAGAACCAGTCATTTCCCTAAATTCTCTCATTAGATTCTCTGCTCCCTAAACCCTCAAGCTAATTGGTTACATCAAGCATAGGAAGGTCATCATTCTTGTTGATAGTGGAATCACCCATAATTTTATTCATCACTGCATTTCCCAAGAAACTAATTGTTATATCCGTGCAGTTAATAATTTCCAAATCATGATTTCCAATGGTGGGTCCATGAAATGTGGAGGGCGTTGTGAAAATGTGTGTCTCCAAATTCGTGATTACCATATGAAATCTCATATTTTTGTTATCAACATGGGAGGTTGTGACATTGTGTTGGGTGCAGAATGGCTAAGGAATTTGGGTCCCATTCTCATGGATTTTAAGGAATTAACCATGCAATTTGACCAGGAGGGCCAACAATATAAGTTCCAAGGCATCATTGTCGGTTCCCCAGAGATCATTAGTTCCCATCGCATGGAAAATATTCTCAAAAAAGGTCATTCTGGCATTATTGCCCAACTCCATGCCATACAAGCCACTGAGACACCCTATGTGTCGCATGACCTCCAATCCATCCTCTCTAAACATCAAGTGTTTTTTTCCACTCCCCAGGGACTGCCTCCTTCCCGTGGTGTTCATGCTCATTCCATTCCCCTTGTCCAATGAAACCTTCCTCCCAATATCCGTCCCTATCGTCACCCCTTTTCCCAAAAAAATGAAATTGAGAAAAGGGTTCAAGAAATGCGCAACGCAGGTGTTATCCTCCATAGTACGAGCCCCTACTCTTCTCCTGTGGTCATGGTCCTTAAGAAAGAAGGTTCTTGGTACATGTGTCCTGACTTATGTGCCCTCAAAAAACTCACCATTAAAGACAATTTCCCATTCCTGTCATTGATGACCTCTTGGATGAATTGAGTGGTGCCCAGTTCTTTACTAAACTTGATCTTCGTTTAGGTTACAACCACCAGATATGTATGAAAGAGGAAGACATTCCTAAGACTTCCTTTAGAACTCATGAGGGCCACTATGAGTTTTTGGTCATGCCCTTTGGCTTGTGTAATGCTCCCTCCACTTTCCAAAGCCTCATGAATCATGTCTTTCGTCCTTTTCTCCATCATTTTGTCTTAGTTTTCTTTGATGATATCATCATCTACAAAAAAACCTGGACAAACCATCTTGCTCATGTGGATCGAGTTCTCCATCTACTCTCTCAACACCAAATTTTCCTCAAACAATCTAAATGTGCTTTTGGTGCCTCAGAAGTCGAGTACTTGGGTCATCTTGTGGGCAAGGCCGACATCAGGGTGGATCCTAAAAATATTGAAGCTATGAAATATTGGCCTCACCGAAAGACTCTCAAAATCTTGCATGGATTTCTGGGTTTAGCAAGTTATTATCGCAAGTTTGTTAAGAATTATAGAATTATTGTGGCACCTCTCACTGCACTCCTTAAAAAGAATTCTTTCACTTGGACTCCAACAAATCCTCAGGCTTTTCAAACCTTGAATATGGCCATGCGCACCACTCCAGTCCTAGCCCTTCCTGATTTCACAAAGACCTTTGTCCTAGAATATGATGCTTCTTGGAAAGGAATTGGTGTTGTCCTTATGCAAAAGGGTTGGCCTTTGGCCTTTACCAGCAAACAATTGTCCGAGATAAATTTGGGGAAATCAATCTATGAAAAGGAAATGTTGGCTATTCTGCATGCCGTGGGTCTTTGGCACCCTTATCTATTGGGGAAACACTTCCAAATTAAGACAGATCATCAAAGCCTCAAGTATTTTCTGTAACAACGCCTTTCCTTCCCTGAGCAACAAAAATGGGTGACTAAACTCTCTGGATATTATTATGAGATCATTTACAAGAAAGGAAAATATAATGTGGTTATTGATGCACTTTCTCGAAAATATGAAGATGAACGGTCCCTTTTTTCTCTCCCCTTCATTGTACCAAATTGGATCAAATTTGTTCTGGAGGAATGGATACACGATCCCAAAAGTTCGCATATGATACAACAATTGCAGTCCAATTCTCCAGTTTCCCCAGGGTACTCTTGGCTCAATGAGGAGCTTCGATACAAAGGCCATTTGTATTTAAGTAAACAGTCAAAACTTAAATCCATGGTACTTTCTGAGCTTCATGCTACACCCACAACTGGGTACTCCGGGTTTACCAAAACCTATGACCGGGTCAAATGTTCTTTTTTGGGGGATGGTATGAAACAGGACATTCATAATTTTGTGGTTGAATGTGATGTGTGTCAACGCACCAAGGGTGAAATAGTCAAATCTTCGAGCACACTACAACCACTTCCGATTCCACCTGCTATTTGGTGGGATATCTCTATGGATTTTATTGTAGGATTACCTAAATCGGGAAATAAATCAGTCATTATGGTGGTAGTTGATCGTCTTTCCAAGTATGCTCATTTATGTGATCTTCAACACCCATTTACATCATCCACGATGGCTCAAATTTTCATGTATCAGGTCTTCAAGCTTCATGGCATGTTGCATTATATTATTTTTTATCACGACCCAACTTTCACCATCAATTTTTGGAAAGAATTGTTCAAGGTACAAGGCACCCAATTGCATCTCAGCACAGTTTATCATCCCCGGAATGATGGTCAAACTAAAGTTGTCAAAAAATGTTTGGAAACATATTTGAGGTGTTTTGCATCAGAAAGGTAGAATCAGTGGGCTCAATGGTTACCACTAGCTGAATGGTGGTACAACACTCTGTACCATACAACTACTCGCATGACTCCTTTTGAAGCGGTATATGGACAAAATCTACCTTCATTTCTCTCATATTTTCCAAGTGTCTTGAAGGTCCATGCAGTTGACCAAATGATTTTAGTTCGAGAGGCTATTCTCCATACCCTCAAAGAGACTTTGGTCATGACCCAAAATCACATGAAGAAACAAGCAGATCAAGGTCGCTCTGAACGTCAATTTGCAGAAGGGGATCAAGTGTTTCTTTGACCGCAACCTTACAAGCAAAATTCCCTCAAGGCTGACCATTGTCAAAAACTGGCGCCCAAATTTTATGGTCCTTATACAGTTCTCAAGTGTGTGGGACAGGTGGCCTATCAGTTAGATTTACCCAGTCATTCTAAGCTCCATCTTGTTTTTCATGTTTCCTTCTTAAAGAAGGTGTTTGGAACTAAGTGCCAAACCCACCCTTCCCGAGTTGGACGAAGAAGGATCCATTTTGATACAACCACAAGCAATTTTGGGCCAACATGAACATCATCTGTGTCAACGAACCATCAAGGAAGTGTTAGTTCAGTGGAAAGATACAAATCCAACAGATGCCACTTGGGAACCAACTACCATTATGCAACAATTTCCCCATCTCAAGTCTTGAGGACAAGGTTGTTTATAAGGGGGAGGGAATGTTAGGGACCTAACCCCTCATGTAGGTAGAATAATATATTTCCATGTAATAAAGGTCAATATTAATAAGGCCTAGAAATAAGGAAGAACAAGTCCAATGTAACAAGACCTAATAGAAGCTTTCACTTCTAGAAGGATCTTCCTCTAGATGGTTCTTTTGATAGACATATTTAGTATAAATAGGAGTCAAGGGTATGAGAAATTTTGTCTTGGATATTATTGTAATAGAGCCCTGCTCTGTTGGAGGTTGCCCCCTTGAAGAGGTAAGTGAACATTGCTCTCAGTAATCAAAGTTCTCTTTCTGGTGTTATTCTGGTATCCATTGGGTATTATTGTGGTGTTGTTCTGGTTATATTGTTGTTCATCTGCCATTTCTAGCTATTTATTTTTGTTCTGCATACTTTTTTATATATGGAATATTAAAATATTTTAGGTATTCCATAACTACCAAAAACCTAATCCGAGATTAATTTAGAAAACTGCTAAAAATAGAAAAATCCGCTAAAATAGAAAAATCAGATGTAGTTGTCGAATTTGATGCACCCACACACACACATGCAAAGAATATAACACATACCCAACATTCTCCAACTTGTTGTTTTCTTTGCATACAAAGGTTCATAGGATTACATAGTCAACGATCTAGGGCAACAATGCCCATTGTTATTCTACACCAGGAGAACTTCTCTGTGATCACAGACTTTGTCAATGAATCTGCAACATTCTTCAAAGTGTCAACCTTTTTCCAGAAACAAATTATTTTCTTCAACCATGTCTCTCACAAAGTGATACTAAACATCAATATGATTTGTCTTGGAATGATAAGCAGGGTTATTTTCCAAGAAGATTTCACTCTGGTTGTCACAATCTAATCTCAATGCTTGTTGTACCAACCCAATACCTGAGCACAATCTTTGTAACCATACCACTTCCTTGCTTGCATGACTGGCTTCCATGTATTCAACTTCTGTAGTTGAGAGTGCCACTACAACTTGCATTTTTCTCATCCAAATGATTTCTCCTCCAAATGGGTTAAACACATACCCACTTGTAGATATTATGCGATCCAAATCTCTAGCCCAGTCTGCATCAACAAACCCATGTATCTCCAACACTCTATCCAATCCTGGTCTTCCTTAGTATCACAATCCATAACTGGTAGTGCCACACAAATACCTGAAGACCCTCTTTACTATTGTCCAATGATCCTTCTCTGGTTTTCACATATACCTGCTCAAAACTCCCACTACATGTGCAATGTTCGGTCTAGTATAGACCATTGCATACATCAAACTGCCAACTTCACTGGCATACGAAACATGGGACATGTACTCTTCTTCTTCCTATGTATTGGGACATTGATCTGAAGATAATTTTACACCTATAAGAATAGGAACCTTGACCGGTTTACTTCCATGCATATTAAACCTTTGAAATATCGTCTCAACATATTTTCTCCGATTCAACCAAATTTTCTTGTTTGCATGATCTCTTTTAATCTCCATCCCATAATGAATTTAGCAACGCCGAGATTCTTCATATCAAATTTGGAGGATAGCTATGATATCACTTCCTTGATAACATCCATGTTATTTCCTACCAGCAACATGTCATCAACATACAACACTACATAAATGAAGTGATTACCAACCTGCTTGGAATATACATAGTGATCATCCTTGCTTCTCACAAATCCCAATCCAAGGATGTATGTGTCAAAATTTTGGTACCACATCCTAAGTGATTGCTTTAGACCATATAGTGACTTCTTTGGCTTACAAACTAGGTCTTTCTTTCCCTTCACTACAAATCCTTTTGACTGATTCATGTAGATTTCTTCTTACATATCCCCATGTAGTAATGTTGTCTTCACATCCATCTGTTCCACTTCAATATAAAAAGAAGAAACAATAGATAAAAGAAATCTAATAGAAGTTAAATTGGTAACAAGAGAAAAAATATCACCAAAGTCAATTCCCTCTACCTGGGAATAACCTTTTGCTACTAACTGAGCTTTGTATCTCTCCACTTTTCCTTCTACATTAAACTTCTTCTTAAACATCCATTTTATACCAACATATTTTCTTCTAGCTAGCAACTCAACTAGATCCCATGCCTCATTCTTATCCAAGGAATCCATTTCTTCAACCATGGCCTTCTTCCAGAGTTTACTATCCTCTGAATTCACTGCTTCCCTGAAAATTATGGGATCATCACAGTAATAGATGAAGAAAAATTAGAATGAAAATCAAGTGGACTATACCTTTCTGGTTTCCTTCTTTCCCTCACTGATCTCCTCAATACTAGAGTATGAGGTTCTTCTTCTTTTGCTTTATCTTCTTCAGTTGATTCATATTTTCCATCATCCAACTCAAACTCTATTTTCCTAGGTTCTTCTTGCCTTGGTAGGAATTCATATTTGAGAACATCTTTCACCTCTCTAAAAACAACATCTTGATTGTAAACAGTCTTCTTAGTTTATGGGTTCCAAAGCTTGTAACCTTTCACACCATCTTTATAACCAATAAAGATACACTTTTCAACTTTATTATCCATATTACTCCTATTTTCTTTTGGAAAATGTACATAAGCATCACAACCAAACACTCTGAGATGTTCAAGAGAGGGTTTCTTACTAGCCATACCTCATGTGGATTTTTATCATCCAATGTTCATGAGGGTGATTGATTGACTAGGTAACATGTTGTACTCACTACCTCTGCCCAGAATACTTGTCCTAATTCGACACCATTAAGCATGATCCTTTCTTTTTCCATCAGTGTCATGTTCATCCTTTCTATAACTCCATTCTGTTGAGGTGTGTATGGAGTAGTCTTCTACCTTGCTATACCACACTTCTTACAAAATTCTTCGAATTCATTTCCACATAATTCTCCACGATTATTTGTCCTCAATGCCTTTATTTTATTCTCTATCTGATTTTCTATCAAAGCCTTAAACTCTTTAAATTTATCAAATAACTCATATTTCTTTCTAAGAAAATAAATCCATGTGTTCCTTGAGAAATCATCTATGAATGAAACATAATACACATATTTACCTAGTGATGGAATAGACACAGGTCCAAACATATCACTGTGTATCAACTCTAAGATCCCCTTTTCTCTTGTAGCACCAAATGGGAATCTTACTCGATTATGTTTACCATATATGAAATGTTCACATAAATCAAAATCCAGAGTGCAATTAGACATACCTTCAACCATACCTTTATCGTGTAGTGTTCGAAGGCCCTTTTCTCCAATATTCCCTAGTCTTTGATGCCACATCATGGTATTCTTTCTAAGGATAGTATTGATCTTGTCTTCTTTATTTCTCTGCTCAGGGACAACAAAACTATAACACCCATTAGTATAAGTGCTTCCCAAAAAATTGTACAGAGTTCCACACTAAACTCCCCTCGTCAACACCATTTCTCCTCATACCATATTGCCAGTTTTGTTTCCCAATACAGTATCCACACCTGCATCATCCAACTTGCTTACAGATATTAGGCTCCTGGCTAGTTTTGGAATGTGCAGAACCTCAGGGAGAGTTCTAGTCCTTCCATATTTTATCAACTTAACCCTTCCACGTCCCATTATTTTGGTTGTCGAGTCATCTCCTAGGAATAAATCACCACCATTGCATTTTTCATATTCACATAACCACTCCCTATGAGGACTCATATGATATGACACACCTGAGTTGATCAACCATACACCACGGTCTGCATGTGTACCTATAGATTCCAGGTAAACATCACCTCCTTCTTTAGTGGAGGTTTTTGCCTCTGTGGAAGAGGCATTATCAGATCCCTTTGGTTTATCAACCTTCTTAGACTTGCAATCTTTCTTATAATGCCCTGCTTTACCACACTTCCAGCATTTCCTCAAAGATTTTCCTGGAGACTTAGATCTAGATTTAGATCTCCCCCCCAAAGACTTATCATGATTCTTGTCTTGGGTACGACCTCTTACAAATAAAGCATCTGTGCTCTGAGCATACATGCTTTTCCACCTCATCTCTTCAGATAACAAGGATGCAACTACATCCTCATACTTCAATGTAGATTGATTGTTACTACCAATTGCTACAACCAAATTATCCTAAAAGTCTAGAAAAGAAAATAACAAATTAATACACTTATCTTCTTCTGCAATCGTAATATTAACAGAGCCAAGTTGACATACCAGAGTATTGAAGTCATTTTGATGTTATGTCACAGAATCTCCATCTTCAATCCTAAGATGATACAACTTATTTAGAAGAAACAACTTGTTTACCAGGGACTTTGATTGATACAAATTTCCTAAATTATCCCATAGTTCCTTGGCTGTAGATTCTCCCAAGACATTCAACAACACCAAATAGTACTCCTTGCTCTTCTATCCAACTTCTCCCAATCCTCCTTCGACATACCAGTACGTTGTGTACCAAAATATTGTGTACCAATAGACTGTGTGCCAGTAGACTGCGTACTAGTAGGCTGTGTACCAGGATCCACAATGATCCATTGTTCTTTGTCTACAAGAAGGTCCTCTATATTGATCTTCCATAGCTCAAAGTTTTTACCATTGAACTTCTCTATCTCAATTCTAGAAGAGCTCATCATTCCTCTTTCTACACTCGAATCACCACTGCAAAATCTCCCACTGAATCTAGGTTTATCATAGACCCAAGATAAACTTGATCTATCAAGACTGAGCCAAACCCTAAGCAACAAAGGCGTCCCCGTGAAGTAAAAAATGAACGATCTCTGATACCACATGTAAGTTTTAAACATGTGAAGTAAAGAAATGCATAAATATTCTTAAGATAAATTAATCAATGGCTCATACACACAGTACACAGAGATTTATGTTGGAAACCCTTAACCGGGAGAAAACCAACCTTCCTTGGTGTCACACCTTTCAACTCTTCATTGTATTAATTTTACCATTCAAAATACAATATATACAATATTTTAGGTATTATGTAGCTACCAAAACCCTAATCCCTTAATCTGGGATTAATTTAGAAAACCGCTAAAAATAGCAAAATCCACTAAAATAGCAAAAACCGCCCCAAAAGAAATTTGGGGCGCTGCATGTAAACAAGGGGGCCAATCCTGGCCCCCAATGGGATCCCTCGGGAAATTTCTTGTCACATTTGTCGAATATGACATGCCCACACACACACATGCAAAGAATATAACACATACCCAACATTTGCGCTTTGGTCGTTGATGTCTGGATTTCCCTGTCTTGGGTTCCTTGCGCTTCCTTTATATGTGCATTGTTATATGTTGAGTTGTTTCCTCTGGGCCCTTTCCTCCTCCATGTTCATTTCCTTCTTCTTCATCATCATCAACCTCACGTATTTGCGGTTTTTGTTTCTCTTATGACCCTATTTCTGCTGGTGGAATCTTCCACTCATCATCCCAATCGACCATAATATGTCCCATCTCCTCCTCTATTAACCTATATTGTGTTGGCCTCCATTGTTGTTATGGGTCCTTCCTTGCTTGTAGATACATGTGGTGATGCCCTGACTTAAAGTGCACCACTACCTTATATGCCTTGACCACCTCTAGTGGTACATGCGGTGTCCTCTCGATGTTGTCCCTAATAGTTTCTTTGTAAATATAAAATTCAATATATCTCTCCATCTAGCGTGTCTTATGTGTATTATACCAAAGGTTCTGATAGCACGCGGATAGACAAGGCTTCTCCTTAACTCCAAAACATTGTTTGTTGTTGGACTCCCTCCACGCTGATAACACTATTAGAATTAGTAACCAAGCATAATGGAACTCAGTCCCCTTATCTTGTGCTTCCTCACAATCAATCAAAACTCGATTTAGTAAAACGTTTCCCAGTTCATCTGGATGCCCTCGACGCACCTTTCTGTTGTCGTTATGACCGCTGCTAGGACTTGATCTTTTACGCACCTTCTTAACAACTTACAGGCTAAGGCTTGCATTTCAAACCTTACCATCGAGTCGTATATGTCTACGACATCCAATCCACGTTGTCCACATAATGTATGGAATCTCTCCTTCATGCTCTTAGCTAGAGATTTCTCATTCTTCTTATCAAAAAACAAAAAATATGGGTCCTCCCCATATGATGGAAGGTCGGTGATGTGCATAATCAAATCTATATCGATGGAAATTAGCATTTTGAGCCACATGTATCCCCCGTGCACACAACTTGGAAGCATTTTTACACAAGCATTTATTTCTTGGCTCCTCCCAAAGTGTGGTATATCGAACAAGTTTAGAAGACCTACTTTTTGCAACCCCGTAGCCCACACCTGTGGTTCTATGAATATCATATGAGTCTCAGAACTAATGTGCTTCTTCAGGAACTTGTTGGGCACTAACTCTGGAAACTTCTTCTCATCTGTAATGTCATGGTCGACATACTTTGAAGCAGGTATCCAACCTAAAATTTCCCCTTCCACAATGACTCCCTCTAGAATCGGTGGCTCCACAAGTGGATGCTTTGCGTCCTTCTGTAAATTGACCTCTTTTGCGAATGGATTTCTCATTGGGATGTAGTCTCTAGGGAATATTTATGTTGAAGAGGATCTCTATGTCATTTCTTCAACTACATGCATCATAATTGGTTGAATGCATTGTTTCTTTGGTACTAAAGTTGAATTTGTTGCTACCTTAGGTGGTGCCATATTCCTCTATGACTAATCTCTACATCTGACTGTGCTTTGTAACTCGACTCTGTAACTTCAGCTATGAAACTCAGATCTCTAAAAATTCAACTCTCTATGTGAATTCTAACTGAAAATAACCTTCCCCTATTGACCCTTTACTTTCTTTTATACTAGTGCTTTACATTCATTACCTACCTTAATTATCCATTAACTATGTATCTTTGGAGAATTATCTGTTAGATTCTATGACCTGTCAAGATCTTCTTCTCGATCTTCATTTATTATTACGCAGTGCCACCACTTCACCGTTATGGTAGTTCTTTACTGCACGTCCTATCATGGATTTTCTTAAATTCTCTTAACCATCATCTGTGCAATTTCTTCTCTCTGTGTGACCTCTTCTCTCGGTGCAAGGTCTTCTCTCTGCGTGGAATTGCTTCCTTCGACTGTGCACTCTTCTACTTACTTCTTTCTCATCTACGACATTTTCCTGCTTTTCCTTTTTACCTGATAATCTTAACTTCTTGGAATTATGCAATTTTCGACTTCTCCCTGAACTATTTTATTTCTTTTTCTTGTTTTGATTGTTTTTTCTTTCTTTTTCTTGTTTTTCTTGTTTTATCTTTCTTTTTCTGCGTTTTCTTCCTATAGTACACTATGATACAACTTAGTCTGTGTAGCTTGGCTAGTGCACATAAGGATGACTATCCCTGTATAGTTTCAACCAACTCCCATTCACTAGTCCTTCCACGACTTGTCCATCCAAGTATTCCAGTTGAACAACACATGCTTCAGTCGCATATTTGATCACATATGTCCCTAGCTGGTGCATCACTTATTTTCACATAGAAGTGCTAAATCTCCTGCCTGGAACTTCTTTTGCTTGATGTGTCTATCATGTCATGCCTTTTCACGTGCCTTCTATACTTGTTGATGGAACCCTGCAACAAATAGATCTACTTCTAATATCAGTAATTGTGATAGTCTTTCTTCTATTGCACTAGAATCCGTAAGGTCTACCATCGCAGTAGTGTGTAGAATCAGTACCATATATTCCATGGGCATGACTTCTTCCTGACCATACACTAATCTAAAGGGTGTCTGACCTGTCAACTTCTTGCATGTAGTTCTATAATCCCATAACACTGTAGGGATTCTTAAGTCCCAATCATCCCATCCTACATTACATACCGTGGTCAATGCATTCTCCAATATCTTATTGAAGGCCTCCACAATTCCATTCGCTTGAGGGTGATACATAGTGCTTTTTTGGTGTTGAATCTGGAATTCTTCAGTCAATGTTGCAATTGTTTTGTTCAAAAAGTGAGTCCCCTAATCACTCATAAGTAATTTAGGACACCCAAAACTTGTAACTACAATGTCAAATAAGAACCATGCAGTTGTCTCCACGATGCAATCTGTAATTGGTTCTACCTCTGCCCACCTTGTCAAGTAGTATGTCGCGGTAATTATGTACCTAGATCTGGTTCTCCTCGTTAGTGGAATAATTGGTCCGATAATATCCACTTTCCATTTTTAAAATGCATGTAAGGTAACAAAACCATTTTTTGGTGCACAGTGGGCAGACCCAGGGTTAATCATCAAAATACCAACAAAACCCTTAGACACCGGCCCTTTCGGCATCGCTTGCAAAGCAAGTGAAATCTCACTTGAGGCATCTAGAGGGGCTACAAGAACCAAGGTTTTACAGTGCTGAGGGGAAGTGAGGCATTCAACATGTCTTTACTAACCATCTACTCATGTGTGTAGTTCCATTACTTAACAATTACTTATCATGCGACATACCATGTGTGCGACATTCCCTTCCTTGATATTTATTCATTTACCAGTTACTTCATTGTGCAACATTATAACAACATATATAAATAACACATCCCACATACTTAATCATTTATCATCATGGCATAGTAACAATAAACATCATAACATGAAAAAACAATGCATCACAACACACAGGTTTAATGCAGTTCACCCAACTTGGGCTACGTCCACAACAATTGGCTTCTTATATTATCCATTGATAATCTTCTTACAGTTGTGCACTACGCTACAAAATATGCAACAATAACATTTATCCAAACCTTCCTACTCATTCTGTTGAAGTGCGAGCCTCACTCCTCAATCATAACATATGAATACTTAGCCAAAAACTCAACTCGCTCCTCATTCATTCACTACTCGCCAACCTCTCTACCAAAAAACCTTTTACATATTTATACATCAAAATAGGACTAAGCATGTTACAATGTGGACAAAATGTTCCAAAAATCCAACGGTCTATAACCATTTCCCCCCTTTTGGGCACCTGCTCTGTCGTGCTTACTTCTATTGTGCGCTTTGACTCCTAAAATTCTACTCTTGTCACACACTCTGGTCCATCTTCTAACTACCTTTTATTGTTTGACTTACTCTGATGCAGATCCTGAAACTTAAAAAAACTTATCCAAACCGCCTATCCAATAGAGAGAGCCAGTAAGAACAGAAGAGATGGAGAGATATAGAGAGGGAGGTATAATGAGAAAGAGAGAAAGAGGATAAGAGAGAGAGTGAGAGTGATACTAACAACAAGGAGAGAGATATGGGGGGTATAGGGGAGGAAGAGACAAAGGGGAAGAGGGAGGGGGAGAGATACAAAGAGAGAGAGA
>JZKD02S1994654.1:186525-200740 GCA_000966675.3 Picea glauca
ATATTTAGTTGATTGTCTTATTTTTGCAAATATCTAATTATTTCCCATGTGCAGTCATTATGATCTAATATTACTCTTACATTTCCCTGGGTTGCATCAATCATAGTTTACAACACTAATGCAATAGTTACAACACCTTGCTCTATTGGAATACCTCACACACAAGTATTGTGGAACTCTAATTTTGTTTAATTATGGTATTTAGTCTTTTTATGTTTCTTTTTGTTGTTCTAATAGTATTAATTATGAAAACAATATTAAATTTTTTAGTGACATATGGATTATTTTTGTATGAAATAAGTTTATGCTCAACCAAGATATATTCTATCTAATGCCAATGATGCCCAATTTTATAAAGAAACAAATAATAGATGCTCCTTAGTTAAAATTAACTTCTATGGCTATAAACAATTTTAATGTAGTTAAGATAAGACATACTTGAGTTTTTTTACAGTCTTCAAAGATGACCTTTAGAGTCAACAAAATAGATCAACCAAGTAGGGCTTCATAGGCTTAGGGAAATCTTTGTGTCCTATAGGTTACAACTGTATTGGTGAACATATTTTTCTAATAAGCATATGAAGTGAAAAAACATAGAGAATTCAAAAGGAAACAAAATCCTTAAAATGGAACTAGCCATATATTCCACTAAGGTTTTGATACTGAGCTCTTTGATGCAGGAGCATCTCGGTCATCTTGGGAATGACACAACCAAGAAAATTACAAGGACGTGACAAATTTTTTACAGAAGTGATTGGTTGTTACAGGATGTGAATGGATGTACCACAGGGACTGACAACATTTCTATAAAGCAGAATAATGTGGAAAATTTGCAGTAGTGGGGTAGTTAGGAGTGTTGCTATAGAATGGACAAGTGTGTGGATGGTTATGTTGTAGAGGAAAAGTTGTTACAAAATCAATGGTCAACATATTGAAAGGAGCTTGTTTCTGGGATGAAGGTTGAAAGATGTGTAGCAAGAGAAGAGTCGTCGAGGAAAGAAAAAAATGGAAGTCGGAAGATGAAAGGGTGTGAGAACCCTTGGGAAACTAAAGCGAATAGTTGTAGAGGAATAAAACAGAGCATCGAAGTGATTGCAAAGGAGCTTGCAGAACTGGAGAGAAGAGGATAGATTATGCAAGATAGATAGGGAGAGAGGTGGTTGAGGTTGCCATGGCCTCTGTCCTGACAACCCAATGGAGATTGTAAGCTCACATATGGCCATTGAGTCGTTGTATTTTAACCTATATGATGAATAAAAGAGTTGATAATTTAAATATTTAACCTTTTTGTGTGTACGATGTTGTGTTGTTTGCATGTTTGATGAATTTACAATTCCTTTCCTAGATAATTATATACATGTGATTGATACCTATACCAGTCGATAATAGTTATGTATGATATGGTTGTGCAGGTGGTACGATTCTATGGAAGGTCGCATTGGAAATTGTGGTCTCCCATGGGGAGGATAAGTGCTCTGGTTCTACGAGAGTTGAGGGTTTTGTCTATGTATAGAAGATGTGAACAAAATTTTTTGTCTCGACTATGGGTTACGTGTTGTAGCGATATTTTTACCACATCAGAGGCATGTTGTAACAGGAGACAGAGTACTTCTAGAGACATGTTGCAGCAAAGGTGAGTTACAACATAGGTGTGTTGCAACGAAAGACATGTAGTCAGATATGTGTGTTGCAACAGGGGACTATAATAGTATGGGTATTGCAGCAGGGGAATATAATAGGATGGGTATTGTAGCAGGATGTAAGTTGCAGTATGAGGATGGTTGAGTTGTAGCAATTGAGCATGTGTTGCAGCAGAGGCATATCATAGTAGGAGATGATTTGCAATAGAAGCATGTCACCACAGAATATGTGTTGAAGTAAGTGATGTGTTGTATCATAGGTGTTTTTCCATAGGAGGCATGTTACAAAAGAGAAGGCATGTTGCATAAAGAGAGAAGGCTACAACAAGAAGCGGGTTGCAGCAGGAGAGGGAGAGTTTTTGTAGAGGGAGATTTCTTGCAAAAGGAAAGTTGCAGCAAGAAGTGAGTTACTATAGAAGGCAAGTTGCAGTAGGAGGTGATTTGTAGCAAGAGGAAAGTTGCAGCAGAAGGAGAATTGTAGTAGAAGTGAGTTGCAACCAGAAGCGAATCATGGTAGAAGGGAAGCAGTCATGGATGCATGAGAACGACAGCACAACCCAAGAGGTTGTGGCATGATCATATCGAAATCAAAAAAATGTAGCAATGAGGAAGAAGTATTATGGTCGTTGTGATTACTATTACGCACAAATGAAGAAATTTTTTGTTGTGAATGTACTCTAATGGAAAGGGGTGGATTCCAACTACATCAAGTGGTATCAGAGCTTGGTTTAGCTCTGGGGTGAAATCATTTGATAAGATATCAGAGAAAAATTTATCTCTGGGATGGAAGAAACTGCAAAGTAAGAAGACCTATGAGAGTGTGGTTTTAGCTTGTGTTGTTGAAGGAAGAATGATAGGAAACAGTGTTGGAGAAAGGGCATGTGAAGTATAGTCTGAATGAGGGATACAAAATAAATATTGAGGATTCTCCGTGAATATGAGTAGGTTAAGGAGGTTTCAGATGATGAAGATGTCTAAGAAAATGTATGCATATAAGATGATGTCGTGAAGATGAAGCATGAAGGAAGTTGTTGAGTTGGAGATGGATAACATACAGTCTGAAATAGGGGGGAGTTGATGAACATGTTGTTGATAGAGAAAGGAGAAGGTTTCAAATCTCTTGAGGAAGAAGACATGCTACATAGGAATGGTAGAAGAGTGAAGGTTTCTAAGGACCAAGCATGAAAGTGTTATGTGCAGAAGAGGAAGACTCATGAAAGCTATGTCTATGATGAGATTATTGTGGTGTTGTTGCAGATGGATGTGCAGCAAGGGAACACATTGAGATGAAAAAAGGAATGTGCAGCAGAGGAAGATGTCTGGCATATTGAAGTTTATAGCATATGAGGACCGTAGATTTGAGCATGCAACATTGATGGAGTTGCATTGGAAAACGTAGATGAAGATGATTTACCTCATAAGCATAAGGGCATGCTTGCTTAAAACCTGGGGAGTCTGATGCAGGAGCATATCGATCATCCTGGGGATGATACGACAAAGATAGTTACAGGGATGTGACAAATTTGTTACAGTAGTGATTGGTTTCTATAGGATGTGAATTGGTGTACTGCAGGGAGTGACAACATTTCTACAGAGAGAAATAATGTGGCAAAGTTGCAACAGTGGGGAATTTGGAAGAATTGTTATAGAATAGACAAGTATGTGGATGGTTATGTTGTAGAGGACAAGTTGTTACAAAATCAATGATCGATGTGTTGAAAGGAGCGTGTTTCTACGTTGAAGCTAGAAGGACGCACAACAAGAGAAGAGTCGTTGAGGAAAGAAAAAAATGGAAGTCAAAATGTGAAAGGGTGTGAGAAGCCTTGGGAAACTGAAGAGAATAGTTTGGGAGGAATAAAACATAGCATTGAAGTGACTATAAAGAATCTTGCAAAACCAAAGAGAAGAGGATAGATTGTGCGATATAGTGAGGGAGAGATGTGGTTGAGGTTTCCATGGCCTATGGCCTTGCAACCCAACAGATATTGTAAGATCACATCTGGCCATTGAGTCATTGTATTGTAACCTGTGTGATGAATAAAAGAGTTGATACTTTACATATTTAACCTTCTTGTGTGTACGATGTTGTGTTGTTTGAATGTTTTATGACTTTACATTTCCTTTCTTGGATAATTATATACATGTGAGTGATACCTATACCAGTCAAGAACAGTTCTATATGATATGGTTGTGCAGGTGGTATGAGTCTCTGGAAGTCTGCATTGGAAATTGTGGTCTCTGTTACACATCAAAATTCCTTACTTCGACGATGTCACATTCTCATTGTCATAAGTGTCATAATTTTTTCACAAGTGTCGTAAGTGTCACATTCTCTCCATGTAAGTGTCACATCATGAATGACACCATGAGAACACTTGATATAACACCTAAAACATGTTAGAAGAAGAAATCCAATCATTTGACAGTCGAAAAAAGTGTTTTTCTATGAGAATTGGTCATCTCGACAACTTTTGGAAGATTAGCGCTCCCCTTCTCATATACACGGAGTGTTAGTGCTCTTTGTCTATCTAGCAGGAAGCATTGTAGTGCTATGTTTCCCATTGTAAGGGATCATTGAATTGGTTGAGAAAATCTTGCAAGAAATCCCCATTTTCTCTAAATATATCTATGGAGAGATCGTGTTGGTTTGGCTCAAATCTAACCCTCAGGATGCATCTAAGGGAGATATCACAACTGATGGAGTTATATCCTCAAATAATCCCAAATATAACCAAGGTGGTTGAGCCTCTTAAAGCCTATAAATGGAGGCATTCTCATGGTAACAAGAGGGAGAAAATAATCAACAAAGCATTATTATTCTGATCGTGGATCTTTGGAGCAAGGCGTTGGACGAGGAGGACTTGGGGAGGTTGTTGCAACATCATGTGAATATTGTAAGTGTCTCTTTAAAGTTCTCATTAATATACTTGGCCTATTTCCTTCTAGTATGTGTTTACATGTACTTGTCTATGTGTGTTTCAATATTTCATAGATAGATTGATTTTGTCTAATCCATTAGAGTAGGAGATAGTTGTTTGTCTCTTGTCATCCATTGTAGTTATTATTTTAAACTCACGGATTGGAGCAGCATGGACAAACTTCGAAAGTGACGTACATCATACTATCCCTACTTCTATCTTTTTCGATGGGCATAATTAATCTATAGGAATGGTAGTGTCCAAAGGTAGTTTTATGTCTTCTTAGAGGGGTATGTACTCCAAGGGAAGATTCACCTGTCTACAGAGGAATTATTCTGTAACAGAAATTGGCGACTCCACTGGGGATTGAATTTTAATTTTTGGTTATTTCTTTGGTTTGTCCTTGCCTTTTTCCTATATTTAGATCATGTTTGTTTATTTAATATATCCTTACATATTTTCATTTTTTCTAAGTTGTCTTACAGAGTCTCTGATTGAATTTCCCTGAGTTTTTGAGTTTTTTGGGTTTTTCTAAAACTTGTCTCAGGACTAGCACCCTCTCCAGTTTGTGTTTATAGTCTTATCAGCGTTGCCCTAGAGTGTATTAGGGAGCGTTGTAGTGCTCTAGTTCCTTGATTACCAGAGTGTCGATTTTTCTTGCTTTTGAAAAATTGTTGATTGTTTGCTTCTTGGGCATAGTGCGTGGGTCTTTCTCTCTGGCTCAGATCCTATTCTATTAGTTATTGTCTTTTGTTTTCTTAAAACTTGTTGTTTTTCATTATTTTAGTCTTGATTGGGTTTTTGTTGTTTTTCCTTATTGCAAAATCAATCGTTTTTTTAAAACTTGGTTTCTTCTGTTGTTCTTTTTTATTATCTAATTGATTAGAAGTTTTCATAAGGAAAGTCATTGATCTCAGTATTGTTTATGTTGTATTTGATCCCTTACTCAATTCTAAAAGACTACAAAGTATGATTTCTTTCTTTTTGGTGTTTTTCTTTGAGTGAATAGTTTGTTCTTATTTTGGTTTCTTATTGATTGTTGACAGTGTCTTTGTTTGTGTACTTTCGCTTCCTCTTTTCAAATCACAGTAGTGAATTCATTTTTCATTATTAGTGAAGCAAGAAGAATTAGATGAACTATTATTTACATTTGCAATCAAACAAAGAAATACTTGTATGCATTGGTTTTGGATATTGGAAATATTTTATTTATAATTTGGTAATTGTTTGAATTCTTCTTGAGCACGAAATTGTATTAAATTTTGCATTCTTGAGTACTTCATTCGTGAAAGAAAAGAAAATATTATCCTTCTCATAGCTACAAGTTCATTGAAAATAAATTTTTCATCTCATTCTTTTCATCCATTTTGGAGTCGAGTATCAAACATCATCAATTTCACTATCATTCACCTTTGTGTAATGAACATCCATGAAAATGAACACTAATTAAAATCAAACTAGAAACTTTTATTTTTTATATCTTTACACCAACACTAGACTAGGACTAGAACTTTGGAATAGGTTGTGAGAATAACTCTCCAAATCATTCAAGAAAAACTTAGAATCTTGTGATAGGGAGAGTAAATCCAATTTTCATATAAGCATAGTTGGGATCCCCCTCTCACACAAGGATTAGACATGAGGTTGCATTCGGGAGAGAAATAGAGATAATCCCTCTGAGGCTTAACCATTCATAGTAGTATGATCGTATAATGGGGGTTATTCTTGAGGCTCAATTGTCTTCATTTAGTCTTGGAGCTTCGTGAGTTATGAATATGTTCAGGGTCCTCTGGAGTTTACCGGTCCATTTGTCCTCAGTTCTCTTGAAGAATTTCATACTTGATATCCTGCCCATACGGTCGGACTCGATTATTCACTATACCCGCCCAGAGGTTGACTTTGAGTTGGTATTCTTAGTAGCCACAATATTTAGGGTCCTTACACGAGGTAATAGGGAAGGGAAGACTTTGTTGTACCTAGAACACACGTTGGTCAAACTCACTCGGGCTCCTTGGAGGGTAACCCACGGGTAAAACCGTGAGGAAGCTTGCACCAAGGTGTAAGTCTATTAATAAGGTTTCCAACGTAACTGATCCACCCACTCATATCCTATCCCCTTCTCAATTTGATCATGTGACGTTGGATTTCATCACCAACTAGTACGTTCATTGAGAGAAGGCATTGTTTTCTTGTTGGATTTCTAGATTTTTTAGCGAGTGTTATTTGTTTACTTTAGTTTTCCTTAAAAATTGAGACTGTGGACGATAAAGGTCTTCGTATATCATGTAGGATGCAAGGGTTTCCTCCAGAAGGCTACAAACCCTTACCTTCTAACTCACCTGAAGACACTTATCGTGAAGAGATTGAAAATCATTCAGATGTTGGGAGTGTTCCTACTCCTTTCCTAGCAAATCCCAAGAAAGCCTTAGTTACGGTTGAGGAAGGTCCCACCCTTCCTGTTAACCTGGCTTTGTCAATTCCTCTCGATCCACTCCTGATTCGACTGGACTCCTCGGGTAACATTGTAGTAGAATATTATCCTCGCCTACCGTCAAGGCCATATAATCAATTATATATGGAACCAATACAAACAAATTTTATGAATGAATACACTACTCTTGTATGTTCTACTGAAAGGGTAGATCCACATCAAACCCATGTTCATTCAATATGGAGAACTCCATCGGGATGAGACCTTTATGAAAAAATTAATTTTATCAGACCGCCTTTTGACCCTCCACGTGCCTCTACCACCGTTGGTGCAGAGGCAGGACCATCAGGTCAACCCATCATCTGTCCCATAGAACCGATAGTAAATATTGCTACCACTCTAGTCCAAGTTCAAAGCAAAACAAGAGTCATGTTACCCGGTCAGTTTCGAAGTACCCTAGGAGTTACACCTCCTATCCCTCTTCAAGCTACAACTTTTTATAATCCAAAGAATCCTATTGGGACATATTCACATCCCAGAATGAAAAACCCTACCACAAAACTAAATCCAACTGCAGGCCAAATCCTTACCGAGGGGAAACCGTCCTCTAACATGCAAATTTTGACTAGGGGGAAACCCGCTCTTACCGGTCATACCCCATTTGCTACACAAACAATGGTAGGGGGACCATATCAACCTTCGTTCACTGGAAACCCCCCACAATCCTGGGGACCACCCCAAGGAGGTCAATACCATCAACCACATCAGGGAGACCCATCAAACCCTAACCCGCAAGGAGGAATCCCAAATACCAATATGTCTATACTACATTTTGGACAACCTTTCCTGAGAGTCTCAAATCCCACTTGGGGTCCTTGATTTCAATCATCTTTTCATCCCCAAGGGCTAAATCCTTACCCTCCTCAAGGTCAACCTAGTTACCCTCCTCAGGGTCAACCTATTTACCCTCCTTGGGGGAAACCTGGTTATCCACCGCAAGCTAATCAAGTGAACTATCCTCCCTCGAGTTACACTCATTATCCTCCCCAGGGGAAAATGGGTTTCCCCTCTCCTTTTATGCTCATTCCTCAACAAGCAAATCCTACCTTTGTTGGTCAACAACAACAACATATGGGAGGGCCTGCTCACTACAATTATCCACCTCAACTAGTTTATGGCTCTACTAGTGTCCCTATGCCACACCAGTATCATCCACAGGTAAATCGACATCTACTGTTCTTAGCCACTCTAGATATACTGGATCTGTCGAGATTAACAAATGATCCCATATTACATTCTCTGTTTTGGCCAGTCATTCCTGCTAAATTGTCTTCTGATATTTCGAAATTTTATGGTAAATCTAGTGAAGACCCAAAAACCACATTATGACCTTTCATCTATGGTTTTCATCAAACTCCCTAATGGATTATTCTATCTAGTTACATATTTTCCACCGTACACTTACGGGTTTAGCGGCTAAATGGTACATTGAATTACAACACGGAACTTTTCAAGATTTTAATTCACTTTCCATGGATTTCCTCATGCACTTCCAATTACCTATCCACTTCGAAACCGACACAAAACTTTTGACCTCTCTTCGTTAGACCAACTCCGTACATATCCTTGATCATATTCATGAGTGGAGACGATGACGACAGTTGATCAAAGCAACCATTCCTGAACAATTGTTGGATGAATGGTTCACCAAATCTCTTTTGCCTCTGATTTCTCATGACGTCTCCATGGGTGGTGTCATTACAGAAGATTAATCCATTGCTCATGCCCAGTATCTGGACTTGGTTTATTCCCAATCCGATACTTTGTATGAATTAATTCCAAACGCTCCTCTTCCATCAACTGATCCATGAAAACCATCCTCCACCACTCACGTAGATGGAGTTATCGGTTCCATCAAAACCTAGTCCAATTCACAATCGACCAGTATGACCAATCATTCAATCACTTCCCCCATTACCTGATCGACTTCACTCTCATCAAACTCCCCCCTGACTCAAATCTCTGAGGTGAATGCAGTTCAATCTGCTCATCCACGACAGTCAGAGGGGAAGAATAAAACTAAGAATAAACCCAAGAAAAAAAAAATTCAAACTAAAAATGCAAAAACACAAATGCAATCACGTGCTACTAAGAAAAAACCACATCGCAAACCAAAATTTCCATGTCTCATTTGTGGTGAAGATCACTACACACGATATTGTCCTCATCGAGACGAAGTTTCCAAAAATTTTAAATGAAATGCTCAACCCGTTGTATTGACACATACTTTTCCACAACAACATTCATTGGTTTCCCAAGCTCCTGCACCTCCGACATGAGGTAATCCAAATCATCCTCCTAACGAGGAAACTTCATCGAGTGCACACATTTACATTTTTAATGGGATATATTTGACCACTCGTACTACGACATATGACACACCTCCAGGTAAACCTGATAAAGAAAAGATAACTGCTAGTACTACACTGGATCCACTACCTACTACTGTTACCCCTCCATCTCAGCCACTCCAAATTGAGAAACCCAACTTTGACTCTATTCTACGCCCTCCCAAGAGCACAATTCGAGAGTCGACCTTTAATCCTAACTTGTGTGCTACTCAAAACTACAACATCGTTGAAGATTTGGCTCAAGCACCTTGCACTATGTCAGCTCTTGAAGTCCTACAACACTTTATTAGCCAATGTAGGACACTCTCAAAATCCATTGGAGCTATAGATCTTGAGTCATCTAACAATATCGCGTTTAACCTGGATAATTTTAAATCACGTCTCTCTCACCAATCAGATTTCCAGATCGATGTTGTTGTCCATAATCAACATATTCATCGCACGATCTTAGACAAGGAGCCATCCACATGTGTCATGTCCTTGGCTTGTTGGAAATTCCTTAAATCACCTGATCTTAATCAATCTCCCACCATGTTACGATCATTTGATGGAAGATCTTTCTGACCTCATGGATTATTATAATCCTTAGTCATTCAATTGGGAGGAAAAATTGTTTATGTAGATGTTTAAGTAGTCTATGCTCCCCTCAATTATAACTTGTTGCTAGGGATAAGTTGGTTCTATGTTATGATGATCGTTGCTTCATCAATTTTTTAATGCATCCAATTCCCTCATCAAGGTAAAATCGTGACCATCGATCAGTTAGATTATTGTACCCCCGATGCTCTCACTCAAACATCCAACAACATTCCTTTTCTGGGAGACTCAAAAATCACTTATGAAAGTGTTGGGGTAGGTCTTTTGAAAGACTCTTCACTCATGGGTTCCTTCCCTACACCTCTTCCTCCCACTACGCAACATATCACAATGGTTAATATGATTTCAACTATGGCACATCAATCGAATCATCTAATCCTTGGATCATGCCTAGTCCCTTATAATTCGATACACTAGGTGACACCATGACACTTAGTCTTGCAGAGGCTAAATACGACGCCATCCAGTCTGCCTCTCCTCCTCCGAATGATCAACATATGTTGGTGTCTACGACTTACTCGTTACCATCCTAGTTAGATTCCCTATCCTCTACTTACAATTACATCCTATAGATTTTTCCATCTGATGAATCTATTATGAAAATGCTTAGTATCGAGGAGGCACCATGGGATGACAACCACCATCGTTCGTCCTTTATTCCCAGTTTGGATGACATAGAGAAAGATATTTAATCTGTCTTTCCTAGTGATATCGTCGACTCTCCCCAATCTCCAACACTCACTCAGGATACCATCTCCGAGGGGAATTTTGGAAACATATATTCCACTATCACTGTCGAAATATCTATTAAAGAAGGTATTGTGGAAAACATACAACAAGTTGCAAATTGTTCAGCCGAAGAAGTTGAAACTTATACCGCCTTGTTTAAAGAATTTCAGGACATATTTGCCTGTAGTTACGAAGAAATGTCAAGGATCGATCCATCAATCGTTGTGCATGAAATTAAAACTTACCCAGGAGTTAAATCTGTGAGACAAAAACTTCATCCAGTCCATCCGAAGAAAACCATGGCAATCAAGGCAAAAGTAGAAAAATTTTTGAAATCTGGTTTTATTTATCATTTCCCTCTGACCGAATGGGTTTCCAACATCGTTTTGTTTTCCAAGAAATAGGGGACCATTCATGATTGTGTTTATTATCGGGATCTTAATAAGGATTATCCCAAGGACAATTACCCTACACCCTTTATCGAACAAATTATCTATAATTACGTCAGAAGCGTCATTTTCTCTTTTATGGATGGATTTTTTGGATATAACCAGATCGACATTTTACCGGCTGATCAATATAAAACAGCCTTCATCTTCCCTTGGGGTACTTTCTCGTATCAAAAAATACCTTTTGGCCTTAAAAACATTGGAGCCACTTTTCACCGGGCCATGTCATATGTGTTCCACAATATCAAACATATTGTTGAACCTTATCTCGATGACTTACCGGCTCACTCATCTCATCGACGAGACCACATTGGTAACCTACAAGCCATATTTATTTGATGTTGGTTTTACAACATACGTTTGAACCCCCATAAGTGCATCTTTGTTGTCGAATTAGGAAGACTCCTCAGATTCGTAGTCTCCAAAGACGGGATTGGGGTGGATCCCTTAAAAGTCAAATCCATTCTAGCTTTACCTCCTCCCAACAACCTCACTCAAGGAAAAATTTTGCAAGGGAAGGAAAACTTTCTTCACCATTTCATTTGTAATTGCGTCGAAATTACTAAAGGATTCATGAGATTGTTGCAGAAAGATGCCCCTTTCATCTGGGATGCAACCACTCAACACTCATTTGATGCTCTTAAGCATGCCTTAACAAACACAACTCTTTTGCACCCACCAAATTATGTGAAAGATTATATCCTTTATTTGGTTGCCTCTACTTCCATTATTGCTATGGTGTTAGTACAAGAGGATGAATTTGGCACCGAACATGTGGTCTACTATCTGAGTAAAAGTTTGTCAGGTCTCGAACTCAGGTATTCACATGTCGAAACATTAGCTTTGGTAGCAATTATTGTCATCCAAATATTTTTCCATTACATTTTGTTACGCACTACCACAGTCATCACAAACTCTAACCCCATGTACAACATCTTGACTCATCAAGTACTTGGGGGAAAATATTCCAAATGGATTGTCATTCTCCAAGAATTCGATCTCGATTTTACCAAATCAAAGGATAAGAAATCGTTGGTTTTTGCATAATTAATTTGTGATCTTCCCCATAATAATGAGGATACTGAGCCTAGTGATTCTCTTCCTGATGAATCCATGTTCCTTATTAGTACGTCTGATCCTTGGTATAGAGATATTCTTCTCTATCTCAAAACCCAACATATTCTGCCTAGCATTTCACGTGATGAACAACGTCACATTAGACACCACCCAAAGCGCTAGCTTATCATTGGAGACACCTTCTACCACTGGGGCATTGATACTATCCTCTGATGTTGCTTAGCCCATGAAGAGGTTGAATAAGTTTTAAATTACTGTCACCTTGGAGATTGTGGCGGTTATCTTTATGGGATGGCTACAGCCCAAAAAATTCTACGTGTCGGTTATTTTTGGCACTCCATACTCAAATATTGCATCGAGGTCGTTAAAAATTTCCACCCCATCAGTTATTTCATAGGAAAGCACATAAACACCTAGATCCACTTCATCCCATTAGAGTTGTCGACCCCTTTTCAAAATGGGGCATCGATTTTATGCAATGTAAGCCTACCTCAGTGGGGTTGCACAGTTATATCATAGTTGTCATCGATTATTTCACTAAATGGGTCGAGGCTATGCCTACATTTCTTAACGATGGCCGCACTGAAACACTTTTTTTGTTCAACCACATCATCACTCAATTCGATGTGCCACAAGCTATTGTAACGGATCATGGATCCCATTTCCAGAACCAGATGATGGGTGAATTACACACCAAGTTAGGTTTTCACCATGACAAATCATCTCGTTACTATCCTTAGGCAAATGGACAAGTTGAAGCCATCAAAAAAGTCCTGAAGACCATGCTTCAATGCATGGTGGGAGCGAACAAAACCTCTTTTCACTTTCAACTCTTCTCTGCACTCTGGGCTTATCAAACTTTAGTTAAAACCACAACTGGATTTACACCCTTCCAGTTGGTATACGGGATAGAAGCGGTATTACTGATCGAATGAGAGATTCCTTCATTTAAACTCACCATAGAACTCTTACCCCACACTTCTATTAAAGAGGAGCGATTCTTATATCTGACCAAGTTGGATGAAACTCGTCGCGATGTTGCTCCCATCAATGAGACATATCAAAAATGCATGAAAAATCAATATGATAAGTCCATCCGAACTCGCACTTTCGTAGAAGGAGATATATTCATCGTCTATGATCAATATCATGACAAACTGGGGGCAAGAAAGTTAGAACCTATGTGGCATGGACCATATATCATAAACCACAAGTTACAGAGAAGCACCTACGAGTTAGTAGACTATGATGGAATATCTCTCGGTGATCCCCAAAATGGGATTTACCTCAAGAAGTACTATGCATAGAATATCTCTCATGTGTGATTTGTACATTAGTGTACTATATAATTTTGACTTGGTGTGTATTTTCTTTTGTGTGCATGAGTTTTGTCTCAGTTGCTTATACTTTTCTTTGTGATTGAATGTGCAGATGAAATCGTCCTTTCCCATTTGTTTCGGGTTTGCAGATGGCACTAGTTGACATACCTAGAACATTGCTTATGCAACTTGGGTCATCTACCACTATGGAGAGTTAGTGAGTTCGAGAGGAATTTTCCTCGGATCTGCAACCAATAACATTGCAGAGTATCATGTCATCATCAGACTCTTAACTGAAGCCTCCTCTCTAGGTATATCTCAATTGATTATCAACCTCGACTCCCAACTCGTGGTCTGTCAACTAAATCATGAGTACGTTGTTCACAACTCAACTTTACTACGTCTCCATCTGAGGGTTCATCGTCTCAAAAGAGATTTTGAATTTCTGGAGTACAGACACATATCGAGAGAAATGAACACGATCAAAGATTCATTAGCGAATTACATGTTGGATTGGTATATTGTGCATAGATAAACATTTGAAACATAAATCATATGTATAAAACATCACATAAAATAAAAAAAATTGCAACAAAGGTAGCCACCGCAAAACTCGTGTGTGTATATATATATATATATATATA
>JZKD02S1994654.1:204601-229451 GCA_000966675.3 Picea glauca
AAATGAGGCATATTAAGATCAACTTTTGTTTTTTGCTTTTCAAATGGAGAAGGAATAGAACCATCAAGAAGAGATGGAGAAGTTGGTGGGGTTTTAGGGGGTTCCTCGCCACCTCCTTCTTTTTTATCTTTTGTATGAGATGGTCCACCTTATTCACCTTTCTTTCAATCTTGATAGAGCTCCTCTACCATCATTTGCATTCTCATGAAAGCTTTCAGAAATTCCCCTTCAGAAGGGATAGAAGAAATTGCTTCGTCTCCTTTTGGTGAAGACATCATTCCTCTTCTTGATCCAACCTCTGGATCGAAATCTTCAAGTTCTCCTTCACCACACTGAAGCTTGGATCTTGTTAACATCAACTCACAAAGCAATGGTTAACCTCGCTCTGATACCAACTTGATCTGAAATTTAACTTGATCTAAAATTCAAGATCTTTTAACCATTATTTGCATGTGAATTTTTAACTGTTAACCATCTTTTTAATGCAAAATTAAAGAACATCCATCAAGAACATGAGCACATAAACATGTAATAAAACCATCTATGAACAAGAATTGGTAACAGAGTTCACCAGACTTCCTGGCTACGTCTTTGGGTCCACTCCAACAGTGAGACCGCTCTTTAATTAATCTCAAATGCTTAAAAATTACAAAGAAAGGCTTACATAAGAGCTCCCAAAAACCAACTTTCAGATCTGCGATTCTGGGCAGAAACAGACATCATAAGTGGCTGGAAAACGTCATTCTGCAACTTTTGACTGTAAACTCGAGTATGTTTGACTCGCTCAAATGGGATCTGGAGGAAATTTTCTATTCGGATACTCTGATGAAGAAATAGAGAGCATATTCGGAATCCCCTCGAAATTCTGCAACTTTTGAGTATAAAGTCGACCTATTTCTGAGTAGGCCACCTAGGACACCTCCTAGCATGAATTCTAATGCAGCCTCTACCTGTCATATCTGTACAATCTTGAAAAGCATGCCAACTCCTCTTCTAGAGACACTTTTCTGTTCGACTACTCTGATGAAGAAACAAAGAGCATATTCAGAATCCTCTAGAAATTCTTCAACTTTTGAATATAAAGTCGATCTATTTCTGAATAGATCGCTTGAGACACCTCCTGGCACGGATCCGAATGTAGTCTCTTCCTGTCAGATCCGTACAGTCTCGAAAAGTGTGTCAACTCCTCTTCTGGGATCACTTTTCTATTCGGCTACTCTAATGAAGAAACAGAGAGCATATTTGGAATCCTCTCGAAATTCTTCAACTTTTGAGTATAAAGTCGATCTATTTCTAAGCAGGTCGCATGAGACACCTCCTGCATGGATCCCAAAGCAGTCTCTACCTATCAGATCCATACAGTGTAGAAAAGCGTGCCAACTCCTTTTCTGGAGACACTTTTATGTTTGGCTACTCTAATGAAGAAACAGAGAGCATATTTGAAATCTTCTCGAAATTCGTCAACTTTTGAGTATAAAGTCGATCTATTTCTAAGCAGGTCGCTTGGGACACCTCCTAGCACTAATTCCAATGCAGCGTCTGCCAATTCCCCTTGCCTCGGTTTGCGTGCTCAGATAAATAAGCAGAGTCTCTAACCAGTTCACCAAACTTAGCAAACCTCCTCTAGATTTGGCAGTAACCGCCAGATTTGACAGAAATCCACCAAATTTGACTGGATCTGCCAAACTGTTGGCTTCTAGAAGGTGACATGTGTCATGCTGATGTCAGCATCTGTACTGCTGACGTCATCAGTACGGCATGTTGACTATTTGACTTTTTATCGTTGTTTTCGAAAAAACTTCAGATTCATAACTTCTCCATACAAGCTCCATTTGAGAAAGTAAATATATGGTTGGAATCGGGAGAATGAGTCGGACGCAATGGCGTTGGTTTCATCCAATTCTGAGAACTTTGATTTTTGAGCATTTTCTAAGCCTAGGGACCCTTCTGAGACTTCTGGGTCATTCCTAGATCCTCCTTTTCTGCATTTGAGGATTTTCGAGCGACTTTGGATCCACCTGGATCAAGTATGGGTGCCCCTCTCCTCGAGAGCCCTATCAAAAAGTATACATCGTACATCTCAATCTCAAGCATATGCAGCCCTATTCGAAACACTTGCTCAGCGTCATCCCATAGACCAATCAATTATTCAAGCAATAGCACTTCTTTCCTCATGTTCTGAAGTTTGAAATACTTGAGAAAGCCACAATTGCGTAAATCTTTCCTCATTTGAGGGTCTTGAAGAACGACGATGTCATCAAACTCATGCTCGTGTTCTTTCCACTCAACCATGGCTAGTTATGGATGAAACCTGCAAATAAATCAATCAATCATCATTAGCTAAACCCTCAATGAAATAAATTGCCTCTTTTTAGCCTAAAAATCAAAAAACAATTGAGTTCTATGCCTATCACTCCCTCAAAGAAGATAACAGAGCACTAGTAGCCCCTCAACACGCACACCAAGGTGTTGAAATCACGATCAACGCTCCCCTCGATGCCTTGAGGGAGCGTCGATCCAGTTCGATGCTCTAGGGATTCCTAAGGAGCCTATAACACCTAAAATATAGGCTAAAATGCAATAAAAAGGCATGAAAAAGGATGAGGATAAGGAAACAACCAACCTGGTCTGAACGGTTCTGAAAATGGTCACCCACAGCTCCCATAATCAACACTCAAAAAATGCTCCAAAAGAGGTAAAAATCCAAAGACCAGAGGAGAATAGTAAAAACAAATGTAAAAATGAATTTTTGACCTAGTTTTATATTTGATAGGTTTAATTTGGTCATTTCTCCTTATTATAAAGTCAATTTTTTGGTTTATTATCATTTTTCAAGAAATTACTAATGTCTTGTGACTAGAACAACTTGAGTTTATAGGAATTAGAGCAGAGTTCTTTCGATGACCTTGTAACACCAATGAGCTTAGTCTTTGTTCTTTCTCATGCTCACAAATACATGAGAATGTAACCAAGTATACTTTTATCACTTTTTCTAACTTGTAAAGGTTATGCGAAAAAGGAACCCCCTAGAGTCTCCTTTAATCTATTTTCAGACTCTCTAAACATGAAAAGATTGTCGAGTGATCTTGCTTCCTTTCACACTCGTTAAAAGGTTCAAAAGGGCGTCTTACGAGTAATATTTTATCACTTTTTCAGACCTCAAGGACTAAAATTATGAAAAAGGACAACCCTGGAATCTCCTTTAAGTTCTTTTTAGACTCTCTAAACATGAAAAACCACCAATTTTTCCTTCTCTGGACTCATTAAACTACACATTGAAGGGACCATATGGGGACGAACCCTTACTTCTTCAAGTTCTTTAAACAAAGGAAGAGGAACTAACCGAAGGTGATTTATATCGATCATGTGTTATCCTCCTCGAGCTCGTTAAATTAAAAGGAGGTACTCATCTATCTATAGGGGGGTGGATTGAAGGAAGTGGGTCAAGTTTCTTGAAAAAATTTGTAAACAGATCTTGCAGTCGCCCTTGAACATGACACTTGTTTTAACCTTCACACTGAAAACTTGGATAATCTACTAAACCTCTGTGCTAAACCAATCCTATGAGTCTTTCCACTCATTTGAGCCATCCAAATAATGCCTCAGCACTCACTGCATTATGTTTTGGTCCACTCTATGTTTATGCTGCCAAGTCTCATGCCGTGCCTCAGCGTTCAAGGGAAGTATCCACCTTGAGATTCAACCATCTACAAATTTACCAGTTTCCATACCCGTGTCATTCTATGTTCATCTTCTATATTTTATCACTTTCCTATGTCAGTTTCGGGTCGATGATGGGGGATACATCAGGGCCCTCCTTCGACGAGTCTTTTCTTGTCGACTTCAACACATCATTTTGGAATTAGACTTAGAAACCAGTTAATACCTTGTGACATGCATGCCTCAATGGCATGCCTCCTCACTTCCGAAAGTAGGTTTACATCATTGACCTCTTATTGGATGATTCCACGAATGTTCGACCTCGACTCATTTATTCACATTCGTTGGAATGTACTAGGGTACCTTGGGATTCATTAACATCATTGGTGATTTCCCTCGCACTTGTTAACAGTCTACCTCAATGACCAGTAATCAAGTGGTTTCTACCATGTTCGACATCAAAACATCTATTCACATGGTTAGATTTGCATAACACTGGGATTGGGACGAAGACCCTAGGTTGAGTATTCATTATGATTTATGTTTTTCACAGGATGTGAAGGAAGTCATTTGAGCATGTCGATACTTATGTTGTCACATAGATCCATGTTTTATTTGTATGTGGCTATGTTTTATCATCTCATATCTCCACTATGTATTTTGCGTGGCTACGATCAATTCATGTCATAGAAGTGTGGATACACATTGTATCTCTGGCCGCCATACCCTTAGTCAATATCATCATGGATCCGCAGTCTATTTATTGGCGGCCATACTTTAAGTCATTTATAGTTCGAGCATAGGTGTGCATGCCTCGAGATTGGAATGCATATTAACATTGTTTTATGGTTTTCTGTAGCTTCTACCAAGTTCCCCAACTCCATACCCTTGCTTCGAAGCATCTACAAAGTGTTTCGTCTATCAGCTTTCATTTTCTGACTTCCCACTTTGGAGGGAAATTGATTACACATCACAATTCCTCACTTTGACGATGTCACATTCTCATTGTCATAAGTGTCGTAAGTGTCGCACTTTTGTTGTAAGTGTCACATTCTCTCCGCGTAAGTGTCACATCGTGAACAACACCATGAGAACACTTGATACAACCCCTAAAACATGTTAGAAGAAGAAGCCCCATCATTTGACATTCAGAACAAAGTGTTTTTCTATGAGAACTGGTCATCTTGGAAACTTTTGGAAGATCAACGCTCCCCTTCTCATATACAGGGAGCGCTAGTGCTCTTTGTCTATCTAGAAGGTAGTGTTGTAGCGCTTTGTTTCCCATTGTAAGGGAGCGTCAAATTGGTTGAGCAAATATTGCAAGAAATCATCTTTTTCTCTAAAGATAATTATGGATGGATCGAGTTGGTTTGGCTCGAATATAACCCTCAGAATGCATCTAAGGGAGATATTACAACTGATGGAGTCATATCCTCAACTAATCCCAAATATAACCAAGGTGGTTGAGCCTCTTAAAGCCTATAAATGGAGGCATTCTCATGGTGAACAAGAGGGAGAAAATAATCAGCAAAGAATTGTTATTCTGATCGTGGATCTTTCGAGCAAGGGGTTCGACGAGGAGGACTTGGGGAGGTTGTTACAACATCATATGAAGATTGTAAGTGTCTCTTTAAAGTTCTCATTAATATACTTGGCCTATTTCCTTCTAGTATGTGTTTACATGTAATTGTCTATGCTTGTTTTAATCTTTCATAGATAGATTGATTTTTTCTAATCCATTAGAGTAGGAGATAGTTGTGTGTCTCTTGTGATCCATTGCAGGTACTATTCAGAACTCGCAAATTGGAGCAGTGTGGACAGAATTCAAAAGTGAGGTACATCATACTATCTCTCCTCTCTTTTTCGATAGGTATAATTAATCTATAGGAATGGTAGTGTCCAAAGGTAGTTTTCTTTCTTGGTAGAGGGATTTGTACTCCAAGGCAAGATTCACCTATCCGCGGGAGAATTATTCTGTAACAGTCTCCCATGGGGAGGATGAGTGCTCCAATTATACAAGCATTGAGGTTTCTATTTGTGTATAGAATATGTGAACAAAATTAGTTGTCTTGATTGTGGCTTATGTGTTGCAGCCAGAGGTTTACCACATCAGAGGCATCTTGCAACAAGAGATATAGTATTTCCAGAGACATGTTGCAGACAGTTGAGTTACAACATGGATGTGTGGTAGTCGAATACATGTAGTCATATATGTGTTGCAGCAGAGGACTATAATAGGATGGGTGTTGCAGCAGGATGTAAATTACATCATGAGGATGTTTGAGTTGCATCAATTGGATGTGTGTTGCAATAGAGGCATATCATAGTAGGAGATGACTTGCACTAGAAGACATGTGACCACAGAATATGTGTTGCGACAAGAGATGTATTGCAACATAGGTTTTTTTCCATAGGAAACATGTTACAAAAGAGAAGGTGTGTTGTAGCAAGAGAGAAGGTTGCAATAGGAAGCATGTTGCGGTAGGAGAGGGAAAGTTGTTGTAGAAGAAAAGTTGTTGTAGAGAGAGAGTTCTTGGAGAACGAAATTTGGAGAAATAAGTGAGTTACAGCAAAAGGAAAGTCGCAACAGGAGGCAAGTTGCAAAAAGAGGTAATTTGCAGCATAAGGCGAATTGTCACAAAATCGAGTTGCAACCAAAAGTGAAACATGGTATAAGGGAAGCAGACATGGATGCATGAGAACAGCGACACAACCCAATGGGTTGTGGCATGATCAAATTAAAAGAAAACAAATGTAGCAATGAGGAAGAAGTATTATGGCAGTCATGATTCCTATTATGCACAATTGAAGAAATGTTTCATTACGAACGTACTTTGATGGCAGGGGTGGATGGCCTGTTGCATCACTCTTCAATAGATTCCACATTGGTTCCATCTTGGGTTGGTCCAATGGATGATGTCATGTAGAATAAGTTGACATATGTTGAGATTTGAACCTTTGAGTCCTTGACCATTGTGAGAATTTCCTCCCCCTTCATATTCTTTTGTGGGATATTAGCCATAAAAGTAGTAGCTTCTCTTTCATTATTGGTGATGTTTTATAGACACCCTTAAACTAGAATCAAGCATTAGTAGTTAATATTTAAACAAATTTTCTTTCATTAGTAAACATTTTTTTGAATTCATGTTAATACCTATAGTGCATTTCTTAGTTAGTGTATTAGTTAGTCAAGTTGTATTGGAGATTTTTTAATTTGTAGTTAGTACAGTAAGAATTCCTACATCCTATAAGAAATAATACTTATCTTAGATATTGAGGAGCCTCCTTGAAGTAGAAATACATTTTCCAACTCATAAGAGGAAGTGTGGACACTTGCATTTATGCCACTTCACTTTTTTAGGAGACCGATAATTGAGTGATTAGACAAATTCTATTGTTTTCAAAACATTCACATTTAGAATTTTCTTCTTATATAATGATTTAATAAATTGATTAGTTATTGTTAGTAGAGCCTAGTTTACTTAGAGAGAGATAATTCTTTACAAATTAACTTGTACCACAATGATTTGCCTGTAACATTTTTTTATCAAAAACATGTATAAATATTGAACCTAATAAAGAGTTGAAATGGATTATATTCAAAGGTTAATTAATTTCATGAAATATGTCTAGAGTGTTGCATCAAGAGACACTTCTTAGGGAAAAACCTTAACCCCTCTAGAAGCTAGATTTAAATTGGGCATTATCTCTCACATGCAGGGATTTGAAACTCATACCTACAACAACCACTGCCACAAACAAAGATTGCCAAGAAGGGATTCTAGCATAGTGAAAGGGAATGCCAAATAATAACAAAAGTTAGAAATGACCTTTTTTTTTGTTTGCTAGTTTGTCTATGACATGCGGGACTAGCCTGTGGCTGAGAAACCACGACTCAGGGGCATTTAAGTCGTCAAAATCACCCGGGGATCACACCCAGCCTGAGCCACACTAACCCTTAACATGGCTGGATTTTTTGTCCCCACATGTTTCAAAACGATGACTTAACATCACGGAGTGTCTTAACAACACACTCCATCATCGTATGTCCTACACCTCGGGGACTAAAAGTTAGCAATGACCTTACCTAACAGTATATGGGCATTATTTTTCCATTTTGTGCTTTTAGATCTAGGTTGAGAATTGGGTTGTGCACAAAGAGCATAAATTTTGTTTATATTACTACCCCCATAGAAAATATTTGTAGAAATAGGAGGCAATGACATGTGGCTTTGATTTTGAGGGATGGTTGGAAAACTTGGAATTTTAGATTCCACAAAAGGGGGTGGAAAAGGTGTATTCAAAGAATTTTTCCCAATTCCAAGTGTTTTCATTCTATATTTATTCTTTTTTTCTTGGTTTTAACATCATTAGGGGTTCTATGGCCAAGTTTGTCTAGTGTTTAATGTGTTAAACCTTAAGGACATGTGTAATATCATGCTTGAAATATCTGCCATGTAGTATTTAAACTTGTGTATTCCCCCACTATAGGGAGTGTTGCAAAATGTAGATTTCAGCTTAACACCCTCCGAAATTGCAAAATTTACATTTCAACGTAGTTCCTTCTAGAATATTTTAATAGTAAATCCATGCAAAATCCTTCTCCCGTTGTATTTTCACTATTTTGGTTTAAGATTATGCCATTGTTATGATATACGACCATTTACAAATTTTGGGGGAAGGAAGTTCACTCATAGTTTAAAATTATTGATTTATAAATTTTTCCAACGTAGAAATTAGGTTTGTTATGACATGGATAGTCTTGAAATTCCTGAAGAAAAAGAAAACCATAATAGAACCCTAAATAAAATGCATATAACCCATAAATATAGTAAAACAAATACCAAAATAGTTCCTAAAACCCTATCAATAACGAAGAAATGCCTTTTAGACCATGACAAAATGTACATTAGGCACAACATGGTTATCTACCTTAGTAATGAGTAGTATTATTGACATTAAATATTTCAACACCAAAAGAATTGTTTTAGCTATGAAAGTAGGTTTCATATTATAAAACTTCTAACATACATGGTTGTTAGTGATAGTGAAAATTGTCTAGTACTAGGAATGAGCTATATCATCCTATAGGTTTTTGTTGTAGCCCTATAGTCTCCATATTCAAGAACTTCATCTATTTCTATAGATTTAGATGAAGCCCACTGCCACTCTGCTATTTCAATATCTTCAACCTTTCTTCATCTTTCATTCTCCATTTGGTTACCAACTTGTAAAACTTATCTATATAAAATTCCCCTCATCCTTATGAATCAACTTATACTACAATGACTTGTCTACAACTTTTTTTACCAAAAACATTTATAAATTTCAAACCCCCAACAAAGAGTTGAAACTAATTATATTCTAAGGTTGATTATTTTCATGACATATGTCTAAGTTTTCATGTTGAGACATCCTTCTTAGGGCACAATCTTGAATTTGGTCTAGAATGTTTGTGCAATTGGTCATACATTGATCGATTTACATTGCAACTAGACCATTATATATGTGTCGTGCATAACATATGCCCTAAACAATACCTTGGTTTTTTATGTTTATTTTCCCTTTTTTGGTATCTTCATTTAATTACATCCATATATGTTTCTACATATATTGTCACTAGACTTTGACTTTCCATCTCCACCTGAGGTTGAGAGATCTTATTTTTCATCTAGGATGGTGATTGCACCCTTAGGTGTTCTAGTTTATATTGGATCGACTTACAATGAGGTATTCTTTTAAGTTAATTTGGTTTTAAAATGTGAAATGTCAACTATTTTTTGGTTCAATTTTCATGTTTCTGTACAAAATTCAAGCATATCACATGCATGTATGCAACTAATGGTAGGGATATTCCATGAACCACTCTAAGATACATACACTACACCATTTGGCACAATAATTTTTTTGAGCATGTCATATTGGAATCAAGTAAAACAAACATTTTGTTTTTATATTCCAGTGTTTCCTTTGTACTCATATATAATTTATTTATTTATAGCTTTCAATTTTGCAGTATATGGTATGGTTTATACCTAGTCACTTTGGTGTTACATCTCCTACTACCATGGCACATAGTCAGATAGTACATTCAAGTATTTTTTTTTTAAGTTGAGGAAGTAATTTCATTATATTGTAGAACTTCCATTGGGTCGAATAATATTATTCGTAATACATGGCAGGTGTTGTTCATGGCTAGCTTTCACTACCAACTTAAACATTTCCAATTCCTCTAGCTCTGGGCATTTCAACTTATGTCAACATGTCCCACATGTAGGTATTGCACAACACTTTTAATGTGTTTAATCACAATATGCTAGATACATGATATGGTTAAATTTATTGTTGTTTTAAAAAACAATAAACTAGAGTTGCACCTTGTGTTTCCAAGCTCCAATGGGACTTCTTACTCAGCCACCTCATCCTTCCCTTGATATAGGATTTCATATTAGCATCACTTAGGTATTGAACAAGTAAATTTGTCTATTAGCATGTCTGTTTTTATTAAAATGGTGAGGTTATGCCTCTAACTAGTTCAAGGCATGTTGTTTGTATTCGTTGACAAAATTCCATCATCAATCACCATCATCATGCTTTTAAAGGCCATTGGATGGCCCTTCTAGTCCAACAATACCTACAAGTATTATTTCCTCTTCTATATTGGCTCATTTCCAATGTTGCAGCTACCACTGATGCATTGGTCGTTGTTACATTAACGACTATTGAACCTACCATTTTGGTATTGGAGAAAGAGGTTCAAGCCATGACTCCACCTCCTATCTAGGAAGGCCAATTTCCAACATTGCCTCAGATTTTCTCAATTATATCAAAAGTTTATGAAGTTATTGGTGTGCAAATGTGGCTTTCATTTTAAGTGTTAGAATATTCCATTAATTGATTGTATGTAAATTTTGTAGGGAGGAATCACAAAGGGGCTTGGGTCTAGGAGGAGGAAACTGCCTACAAGACTTGTCATATATGCATTAATTTTTTGTTATATCAATGTTGAGATTTTGTTATTTTCACTTGTAATTTTATTTTGTAATTTTGTTGATATTTTAAATTCTAGAAAATTACTTTATAAATGTTGTTTCAATTCCACTTCATTTCCAATCTCCAAAAATGTGCAGCAATCATTGACCCTAAAAACATTAGGTTTCTCGACCACAAAAATGTGGAATATCACTTTTGGAGATGCCTCTAGAAGTGGTGAGGGTGGAAGAGGACAATGAATGCCTCCATTTTCCATTTCCACCAAGTGGATTGTGTACATTATGCCCTAGTTTCCATTTTGTAATTTGGGTACGAGTTTTCCATTGGGCATGAGTTTACATTATGTACTTGGATATGATGTCACATTTTGTAATTAAATGTACAAGTGGTAATTTTTGAATTTATTATTACGTTATGATGCTATGATGCTATGATGCTATGATGTTTTGTAATTGAATGTTATGATGTTATGGTGGTTTTTTTAAAACTGTTATTATTTTCGTATGTTAGATGACTCAATTATTATCCTCAAAGGTATTCAACCAAGCTTATACATGTCCTTCTACACAAATACAAGTGACAATGAAATATTATATATTTCCATGTGGAAGAACATTTCCATTTCAACTTATATTACCTTTATCATTTGCCATTAGGTACTATAAGTGTGGTACTTTCAATTATACTTAAGGTCTACTATACTAAAGACTTTAGCATGAACAACTTCTCAATGATGCAACTCATACTTCCCTTAATACCATCATTTAAAAAACAACTAATCATCTAATATGTGTGTTCCTTTTGCACCTTAGACTCATGCATCTAGGCATACCAAACACTTCTTTTGGGTAACCTTTTATCTATGCATTTTGAGTCCCTCGTGTGAGTGTTTCTTGAAACAATATGTTGCCATCAACAAGATGTAATGCTTCATCACAAAATTGAGTTTAATATGTTGTTGTATCTGTGTTGAGTTTTTCTTATAAATTGAATTCTAATTTTAATTTGTAATTTTGTTGATATTTGAAATTCTAGAAAATAAACCTTATAAAAGTCATTTCATTTCCAATCTCTAGAAATGTGTAGCAATCCTCAACATCAACAACCTAGAGGTTCCTCAAGCGCAAAGAGGCAGGAGATCACTTTTGGAAATTCCTTTGGCAGTGGTGAGGGTGGTGAGGGATAATGACTACCTCCATTTTTCATTTCTGCTATATGGATTTTGTACTTTGGACCCTAATTGTCATTTCATACTTTGGGAATAAATTTTCCATTGATCATGAATTGTACTTGGAAATGATGTCACATTTTCTAATTAAATGTACATTGACAATTTTGTAATTTATTATTATATTATGATGTTTAGTACATTTGGAAATTGAATGTTATGATGTTACAAAGTTTTTTTCTGAAAATATTATTATTGGAATATGTTAGGTGACTCAATTATTATTTTCAAAGGTCGTCAACAAATAGTGTATTGTGTCCTTTCACACAACTACAAGTCATATTGAAATATTATATTCCATATAGAAGAACATTTCCATTTTCAACTTCTATTACCTTTAAGATTTGTTATTGGATATTACAAGTGTGGTGATTTTGATTCTCCTTAAGGTATACTATACCAAAGAGTTTAGTATGAACAATTGAATCTCAATGATGCAAATCATACTTCCCTTAATACTATCATTTAAAAAAAAACTTATTATCTAATATGTTTTTCCCTTTCGCATCTCAAACTCACACATCAAGGCATACCAAACACTCTTCTTTTAGGAAACCTTTTATCTATGCATTTTGATTCCAACATGTGAGGGTTTCGTGAAAGAATATTAGTTGGCAATGAGGTTTAAAGCTTCATCATGGATATCATCATTCTTCTTCAACAAGTTTGTAACCATTTTTCTACTATTTGATTCAGTATGCTCAAAGAGTTTAAACACTTTTATTTTCTTGGATTTTTTCTTGCCTATACAAATAGGGGTTTAATGGTTCCATTCTCAAGATCATCACTTATCTTATTTCTCCTAGAAATATCTCTAACTATTTATCTTTAAGGATAACTAGGATTGTATAAATGAATTAGAACTCCCATCCCTACAATTTGACTCATCAAGGACATGAGATTGTATACAATGTTTCTGAGAAATTTGTCTCCCTGCGTATTCAAGTCATAGATTTGTTGTTTTAGAAATACTTTGGTATTCTAGGTCTTAGACTTGTTATAACCCAATCTAGCACTTGTGCAAAGCCTTCACAAGATGCGAGACAAGTGTAACATATGGAAGTACTTCCCATTGTCACCTTAGCAATTACTTCCCTTGTTTTAATGAAGGATTGAAATCGAACAAAAGGGAGTCTTCCCTAGCAACCTCAAGGAATCCTATAGCAATATTGAATCAAGTCTTTGAGAATTAAAGTCTACGAACCCATATGTTGGCTACTCAATTATACCACCATTATGATAAAGGTTCAAGGTAAACAAGGTCGTTAAGTAAAGCAATTCCATATTTGTGTGTGAGGTGTTTTAAGACGATAAATGATAACTACCTAGTCAAACAAGTCAAATAAATGGCTTGAAACACTACAAATCAAAAGAAAAGCTACACTTGTCATAAAACTTGTAATAAAAGATGACTAATTCAACAATATGACAAGTTACAATAGAAAAAATATAGAATCCCTTTAAACTAATAGATAGGTAATGAAAGAGGGATGAAATGCAAGCCAAAATCTAGGTTTTAATATAACGAATGCTTGTTGAAATGTAAATTTCATAAAACTAGCTCAAAACCTCCAAGACATCAAACCCTAGATAGCTAAAAATTGCAACAACAATATAATAAATTATGTCAAGGGAGATTTCAAGGTGGAAAAATCCACTAAAACCCTAAGAATCAAGCTAAAAGAGAGGGGGAATTGAAGGTAAGTCCTAATATAATCATAAAGAATCAAGAAGAGAGATAAAACTAGTTGAAGGTCACTTGTAAGAGATAATACTAGTGTAGTCTAGCTTCCTTCAGCATATGGAGTCAAGAATGCAAGTTTCATGGAGAGAAAAGGAAAGAGAAATACCTAATAATTAATCCCTAGGGTAGTCCACTACAAACCCTAGGTGTTAACCCTTTAGGAGAGCAAATCATGGTAGTCCACTAGAAACCCTAAGAGGTTGGCCTATGTATTCTAAATACCTTTAGCAAGATATCAAGATGGAATTTGGTCAAAACCCTAAAGTAATCCACTACAAATCTAAAACCTTGACCTATAATAATAATACTAGGGTAGTCCACTACAAACCTAGAATGTTGACCTATCAGAATAAGACTAGGGTAGTCCACTACAAACCCTAGGAATACCCATGTGTCCTTTAACAAGATTGAAATGAATGATAACAAGGAAGGGTAGTCCACTACAAACCTTCCTATGGTTTCAAGACAAAGGTTTATCTAAGAAAATATAAGATAACATGAAATTATCAGCACTTTGATAAAACATTTACTTAATATATCAAGAATTAACCATCAACTACTTGGAAATGACACTTAATAGGCAAGATCAATGAGCATCAATCAAACCCTAACCATAAAAAATCATCCATAAAGCTTGAAAATCATTCACAAGATCATCTCCAAGAAGGTGTGCATAAGTAATCCATAGTGATAGAGAAAGATAGAAGACAAGTACAGTAACTCTCCACAAGATGAGTTAGGATTTATAATTGAGGCAACCCTCCTCTATACATATATTAGAAAACCCTAACGCCTCGTATCTCTAAAATCCATTAAAATATAATAATCCATGGTACAAGGTGGATAGTTCTCAATTTGACCCCCAAAATAGCCCCCTAAATAAAAATTCAATGTTAATACATCAAAACGTTCTCTCAAAATTCCACATGTGTGAGTGTAGAGGCCCACAAGAAGGTGACATCATCTCCTGAAGGGGCATAAAGGCTCCAAAAGTCACATCCATCTCAAATAGGTGCAAATAATCATCAAAATTCATGTCCCCTCATCAATATAGTGACATTTCATCATCATCAAAGTGCCAACTCAGCATGCATGTACTAGATCGGCTTAAGAAAAAGTAACACAACACTCAAGCATGATGTCATCCTCATACATGAAACACTCCAAGTTCTTCAGGTGACATGATGGTGGATAAGGACTCCATAACCTCTTCGAGTATGTGTATCATCCTCGTCTAGTGCAATGGAATCCATCAAAACCCTAACATCCTCATAGGGGTCCAACATCCATGTTGTGGGTTTTATTCCATTTCAGTGACACGTCGAGCCACATCTGCAACACCCTAAGAAATCATTGCAATTTTCAAGGTCTAAGAGGTGTTGGAGGGTGTCCAAAGGCATGATAAAGCATGAAGTATCTCAACACTCATCATCAGGGGCTCAATGTCCTCCATACAATGTGCAACGCCTTGGGTATAATCACCCAAACATCCTTCACATGACCATCTCCAAGGGTGCATCATCATCAAGCAAGGCTCAGAGAATTCAAGTGAAACCAACCATCATGGATACAAGAGTCATTAGAATCATACAAACTAAGTCATGATCTAATAAAAAATCCATGTAAGCAATTCACATTAGGTATCTTCTTCAAACTTCACACTAGCTCAAGTATTTATGCAATTTTCCAAGTTTGGGTATGGGAGGACCATTACAAAACCCTATTAGGTATGCTAGTAACCAAGTAGAGGATTAATTCCTGAGAAAATCATCCAAGTGTAAGTATAAGTGATTGATGTGACATGGGGTTTACTTCATGGTCATGGTGTCATTGACATGCAAGGCCACGTGTGAGTTCATGTCCATGAGTGCCTTTATAGAGGGAGCGCTTGGTTCTTAAGTTACCCTTTCCTTGGCACTGTGTCTTTTCAAACCCTTATTATTTCCTTTTGATATTCACCTATTTCTTTGCAAGACCCTTTTTAGGTTTATGCATTTATTTTACTAGGATTCAATTAAGTCCTTTTTAATTTGATATGAATTCAATGCATTAAGACTTGGGGTGATGGTCTCATTGTGAGGGGGTAGATCTCAATTTGATATTTGG
The DNA here is from genome assembly GCA_000966675.3 of Picea glauca. Taxonomy (NCBI): domain Eukaryota; kingdom Viridiplantae; phylum Streptophyta; class Pinopsida; order Pinales; family Pinaceae; genus Picea; species Picea glauca. Next base: position 220,333 of record JZKD02S1994654.1, read on the forward strand.
CTTTTGATTTATCATTTTTCATCCCATTTCATTTTCCATTCTTTTACCAGCTACATCAACCTCAGGCATTCTAGTCCCTTCTTCTCATAGGAGGATGATGGTACAGACCTTTTGGTGTACATGTAACAGTAATTTCCTGAAGATAGTAAAATGGGAGGAATATGGATGGAATGTACTAATTATATAATGGAATGGTATGTTACCCCTATCAAGACCTCCCAGTAGTACCCCTATTCCCCAAGAATGACAATATTGGACTAGGACACATATGATGGCCACCAAGGTGAAACAAGGTAAAAAGCATAACCATCGAGCATCATGATCCATTATTTGACTTCAACCCATTATCCTCACCTAAATGCCTAATGCATTAAATGTAACACTTTATATGAAACAATGGTTAATGTACCTCATGTGTGTTGGACCACCATCATCGGATGAACCATGTTGATCAAGTGAATAAGTTGGGCTATGATGAGGGGGGAGGCATATGAGGTGTTGTTGTCTGTGGAGAATGTTAATAATCATCTTTGGGATCACTATATACAATTGGATTATGGAGAAGGATCCCATCTAGTTACCCCTAGGTGAAAGGGGGTAACAAGACCAAAATCCATATATCATATAAAACCAATCTAATGAGAAGTGTGGTCTTTCTATCTATAGCTTCCCATTTTGCAAATGCATCATGATAAGTCAACTTTTTTTTTATCTACCATAATTCCATAAGCCCTTATCAATCAAATAAAGTTACATATTCACTTGTCTTGTATGGAATCAACAAAGAAAGTGGTATATTCACTAGGAAAATATGGATTGCTCTATTACAAACATTTCCATTGCATTATGGTTAAGAAAGTGTTATTACTATTATTTTTTTCTTGATTGAATCAAAAGTGTAACATAACAATATCAACATAAAAAACAACAAAATCAAGAGGAACAAAACCATGTAACTTCCATGCATCACAAAATTTTATTATTCTCATACATAATTTGAATATGGTCTAAACTTTTATACGAAAATTACATAGAGTTTCCACCTCAACATCCTAAATATTATAATACTTAACCAAATTGTGATTATAAATATGATTACACTTAATTAATTAAACTAACTCATATTTATTACCCAATAAATATATTGAAAAAAAATTATATATAGAAGTTGGGTTGAAAGTTGAGTGGAGGCACCAACACCATCAAATTTAAGAAAACAAAATTACAAATTCTTGCCAAATTTTCTATGTTGCACATTAATATTGAAGTATCTTTAACAACAAATGTCAACAAGAAATCTTAGCCCATATGTTGTTGTTAGCCCATATGAAAGGCAAAACTTAGAAAACCTTACCTTAGGAGCATGTAGATAGTGTGCTCACTTTAGCCATGGCCAAACATGCTTGCAGGAGATTAAAGAACTGATTTCTTCTAAACATTTTGGCTTTTATGCCCATGGGATCAATTCTCTATATGTCCCTATATAGCTCTAGGATGTGAGTGGAAACTTACCATAAAATAAAATCATAACTCAAAATGACAAACTATCGATTCTATTGGACTTTTCGACATTATAGTATAGAAAGGGGCACCCCTATCCCATGATTCCATGGTCTGAATCTTGTTTTATTTCATGATTCTTAAAACTAGGATTTTTTTTACTAAGAGGCAATGTAAATTTTGCATTCACGGGTCAAATTTTTTTTAAAATACCTAGAGAGAGTGTAGATAGAATTCTCATTTTTATACTTCCTAAATACACTCGTAGGAGCTTATGTAACTCATTTTTCCTACATGGTTTGGTTTTTATGCCCACATGACCAATTCGTCATGTGTCACTATATGGTTTTGGAAGCTGAGTTGCAACTCACCATATAATGAGAATCATGACTCATGTCGATGAAATGTCGATTCATTGGACTTGTGACATCACATTACAATAAGAGGTACCCCTTTATTATTATTACATGGCCCAAATCTTGTTTTATTCGGCGATTCTAAGAACAAAGGTTTTGCTCGATAAGAGGCAATGCAATTTTTGCATTCAAGAATCAAGTTTTGGAAATTTTTCCTTCAGATAATGTGGATAATGTGCTTACCTAGACCATGTCAAAACTTGATAGAAAGATCTTATAGAATTCATTTTTGTTGCACAATTTGGTTTTTATGCCCCTAGGACCAATTCACCATGTGTCCTTGAATAACTTTGGAATATGAGTTGCAACTTTCAAAAAAGATAAAACTAGGACTTAGATAGAAAAACCATTGATTTTTTTGGACTCGTGACATTTCATTAAATCTAGGGGCACACCTATCCCATGATTCCATGACCTGATTCATGTATTATTCGATGATTCTCAAAACTAGGCTTTTGCTCAATAAGAAGCAATGCAACTTTTGCATTCAATGGTCATTTTTTGAAAAAAATACCCCAAGATTCAATGATAAGTGCACTCATATCGACCTTTCCAAAACACACTTTCAATATCTTACAAAACTCATGTTTTTACATAGTTCAATTTGTATGCCCCAAAGACCAATTTGTCACGTGATCCTAATTAAATGGCTCTGGGATACCAATTGTAACTCTCCATAAATGAAAATCGGTACTCGAATCAATGAACCCTTGATTCTTTTAGAATCATGAAATTGCATTATAGATATGGGGGCCCTTGTACCATGAGTCCATGGTCCAAACCTTGTTTTATTTGAAAATTATTGCATTAATGTTTTTCTTAATTAGAGGAACTGCAATTTTACATTCAAGGGTCAGTTTTTGGAAACTCTTCCCTGAGAGTGTGTAGATGAAGTGATTACCTCAATTTTGCAAAAACCACTTGTGGGAGTTTACATAACTTATTTTTGTTGTATATTTCGGTTTTTATGCCTTTGGAACCAATTTGTCACGTGTCCTTAAATGGATCTAAAATGCAAGGTGCAACTTGGCATAAAACAAAACCAGGACTTGAATCAATGAATTGTCAATTTCATTGGACTCATGAGATCATAGTAAAATTAGGGGCACACATGTTCTATGATTTCATGACCTAGGGAAACGTAGCTTTTGCATTCAAAGGTCAAAAAATGTAGACCAAATATGAGCATGGATGTAATGCCCCATATTGTTTAATTAAATTAATAACAAGTAAAAAAAGATAAAAATAATAATAATAATAACATGAGGATAATAATTGGTAGTCTTAATAAAGCAACTAATTTATTAATAAAGGAAAAAGGTAAAAAGAAGAGAAATTACTAAAAATGAATAAATAAATAAAAACTAAATTAAGAAAAAGTTAAAAGTCACATGATTAATTACTTAATGACAAGTGGAATCTATGCATGGAGATTTTTCCATGGATGGTCAAGAAGAATTCTATATAATGAAGGTAGAGAAGAGAGTGTGACATATTTTGCTTGGGCAATTGATGGAAATACTTAGAAGTTGGCATATGTAGTTGATTGAGGGCTCAAGGACTCTCACTTGTATTAACTAAGGGGTTGTTTTGGAGAGTCATCCCCCACACTCGGTTGCAGTCAGCTAGATCAAAGTTCAAAGCGCGTCAATTTGCATTCACCTGCATTATAAGTGAGTTGATTTCTACAACTCTCCAGTAAAATTCTCTCCACTCACTTCTCACATGGATTATGCAATTACTAATTAAATTTTCTTTACTTTTATATGTCAATGGTTATGAATTTTTTTATATAATTTTTGTATGATTATTTGAAGTTTAATCCATTACATATGGTATTCGAGTATGGTTACAACCCTTGAGGCCTATGAACCCTCACACAACCATATACACCAATATAAGAGCATATGAGGTAGAGTTGTAGTAAGTATTTGTTTGAATGCCTAATTTGAGGAATGGTCAACTGATTTGTTCATTAAATGAAATAATGGCATATTAGCTAAGTTTCTCATTTTAGTATACTTTAATACTATTGTATTCTTCTAGCTGAGAAAATCCATCAATCTTATTACATGTATTCAATTAACCTATATTTGGTATCTTACATCATGGTACCATCCCAAGAATCCAGGAAATGGCATGGTTGAGCAATCTTCAAATGGTGGAATGCTTAGAAATATCAATGAAAATATTTTCATTCCTCTAATCTAGTAAGTCTTGAAAACCTTCAGTGCGATTTGGGAAAAAAAATAGAAATCCAGCTATGTATTGGTTATGCTTGGCAAGGAATATAAATGCAAATCAACAAGTGGAAAATCATGTTAAGTTGTTAGTTACACCAAAAATAAGAAATTTAGTGTTAAAAAAAGGGGGGTCATAAAATAGAATGGTGGATGTTTGATCGCACTTACATACTAGGGAGAGCATTGTACTACCATGTACACTATATCTATTTTGTCTAGATTTAGCTTTCACACACACATAAATTCATCCTCCAAATATTTATTATATTATTAGTTTTTTTGTACGAGATATTTCCAATTGGGTTCACATCTAAATCATTTTTTATTTAGCCATGCATGCATCGATGCAACCTTACCTTGATCTCACTTCCATGTGTAGAAGAGGGTTGTAGTGGGTCTAGGAATAACAACAATAATGTTATTGCCTCCTTGGCTTGTTAATTTACTTGTCAACCAGGGGTTCGTACAAACTTAAGAGGTGTTATGCAAAGTATATGTAGAATGCACTGACAACAGTATAGGTTTGTGATTGATCAAGGGGTTAATGCATGAAACTTAAGCAGGAATCTGAATTGCAAAAAATACTTTAAGCTACTTGCATGAATAAAAGCATGTCAAATTCAAAGAATAGTTTATCTATATTTAGTAAAAGAGATCTATCCTACTGGTATGAAAGAATGCACAATGAGATATGAAGAGGATAAAGTAATTATAAAGCATGGAAACTAATTTTATTGCATAACAAAAAAATTGCATCAAAGAAAATGAACTATTGCATGAACCAAATTATGCCTAACCCTTGAGCCAATATCAAGCCAGATGTTATCTTATTTTCTACTGCTAATCTCATGAAAATATGAATGAGAAAATTAAGAATCTTGAGCTCAAACAGTCATACAAGAAGTTTCTACAGGAACTGTAACAATCCTATAGGAAACTCCTACATGATGCCAAAAAGAGTTCTAAGAAGTTAGTAGAAGTCTTCCAAAGCATTGACAAAGCTAGACTAAAATATAATGAAATGTAACTGATGTTTTTAGCCTTGAGAAGATACCCTTGAGCATCCCAATAGGCTTCCAACCCTTTCTACATATCTACATGGGAATCCCATGCTAAATATATGGTGGTGGATTCTTTCTCATGGTACCCCTTGACCTTTATTGTCTTGTCCTATTCCTCCTCTTCCCTCTCCTTGTTGATTCCAACCATTGGTGCTATAGGAAGAAGAAGAGGAAGGTTCATTATTAGTCCAATCCACTTTTTTTTCAATTTCCTTAATGTCTCTTCGTACCAAGGTGTTCTGATGAGAGTAACCAATAGAGAATTGGGAGAATGGGGTTCTTTAATCTGCAAGTTGTGGGGCAAGAAGTGCCACCTCTTGTGGAAATCTTTTATTGCCTCCTCACCCAAGAGCCTCATTGTATCATCTAGGTGAGCCATTACTTATATTTTCTTGGCTATCCATATTGGAACTATTTCTTTGTTTTTGGAGAGGTTGTTATGGCTTGCTATGACATCCCCTGGCCTAGTTTCTTCAGATCTAATCCATAATGGGCTCTAAAATTCATCCTCCTTGTACTTTTTTATATATATTTCCATCATCTCTTCATGTATTAACCAAGATGAAAATGCCATCATCTGAACATCCCCTACATATGGATTTGGGTTCCATTTTTAGGGGTGTGGGAGGATGATGTTGTGTAAGTAGAACTCACACATCCTTGTCGTTTCTTCCATGTTACAATCTTGGTAGGCCTCCAAGAAATATTTGGGAGTGTCAAGGTTGTATATCACTAGGTGTGACAAATTTTCAATTTGATTTTTGTGCCATTGCTCCTTAAGGAACAATGCATATACCCTAGCAGGTTTCTTGTACTCCAACATCTCTAGGGACACCTTGGCTATGGTATTTATTGTAGATGCCATGATCTCCATCTTCTCATTTATGTCATCCAACTCTCTCTTTTCTTCATCCAATTTTTGTTTTAGTTTTTTATTATCCACCCTCATATTTTTACTGTATTCAATTTTCTACATGGTCATTATCTGAAATTTCTCTTGTAGATGTTGAAGTTGCTTCTCCATTTTTTGAGGAGCTTCCTCTTTCTGATTTCCTTTGTTTTTATCTTCCATCCTCTTTCATTTTATAACTTCAAATTTGGATTTCTCCAATTCTATCAAGGTGGCATTAAAGAAGCTTCTTCGTTGGTTTGTTAGTTTTCAAAGTCCCTTCAATTGGTAGTGGCTTCTCTTATGTGGTTTTTGTTTCTCCTTGGGGTGATTTTCCCTTGGATCCTTGCAATCCTTCTAGGCTAGGGGAGTCGTTCACTTCCTCAACTTGGGATGTAATGGAGAGTGGTGTAATTATATTTGGGTTTCCTTTCTTCTTACTCTTTCTAACCCTGTAGGACCTTCTCCTCCTAGGATGAACAGGTTCAACACTTCTGATTTTCAATGGGATGACATGGGGGGTTCTTAGTGTTTTCGAAGTGTCAGCCACCTCCTTGTCTTCCTCTTATACCTTTTGCTTCTTATTTTTATGTTTCTTGGAGGGATTAGGTCTGCTTATCTTCTTAATTTTATCATCTCTTTCTTTTTCTTCTTGACTCATCTCTACCTATACCTCCAAGAATGCATGTTGGTCCATGTCCACAAAATCTTCCCATAGAGTTATGTGTTTCAATTTTCTTGGGGCATATGATACCATCATCTTTATGAGCCTATGGTGGGCCAATAAATCATGTTTTCCCTTTTTTACCTTGGTGCTCAGCTCCTTCAAATATTTAAGGAGAAATTAAGGGAGACATAAGTTGTTGTATGGTTCTTGGTTGGAGCAATGCATGAGTCGATGGAGAAATATGAAATGATATGCATACACTACACTCATCCTCCCCTTACAATTGACAAATTTGATTATGTGATAGGCCACTTATGGCCAAGGGTGAGGGAGGATTTCTCTCTTGATGCCATTTTTAGCTTCTTGTGGCTTTTCATTTGGGTGAAAAAATGACTTTTTGAAATTGACAGCCCTTTTTCCTTTCCTCATTATCCCAAGGAAGACCCATTGGCAGGCCAGATACCTTGTTGATAAATGTTTCATTGACCTTGATCATCGTACCTCTCACTGTTGATACATATTCTTATTCTTGGATGTTTTGAAAATTAAGTGAAAATTCCAAAGCAGATTCATCATCAAATCCCCCTTAGTATCTCAAATCATTCTAACCAATTGCTTCTCTGAAAAAAAATCCATAATTTATGGATTATCATAAATTCTTGATGGTTCAATTGGTTCCCTTTTATTGAACCCTACTCCCATGGTTTATGGAAATGGTTACTCACTGATATATAGAAGTTACATGCACAAATACTATTTCCAAGGGAGAAGAGTTTTGAAAAGAAAAATATGTGATATTATTTCCTGTAGGAGGCAATGTACAAGAAAAGAAATAAAAATCCAATCTTTGTTCTTCAGATAGATTTAGTGGTTAAGAGCCAATGATTTTCAAAAGCAATTACTAATAAAATTAGGGCTTAAAATAAATATGAAGAGCGAAATCAAGTGTCAGAGGATATTTTCTCAAGGTGTTTCTACAGGATTGTGTAAAACAGTCTCTACAAGACTATGCAGTAAAATTTCTACACTATTGCAGACCATTACCTACAAAAATTATTCAAACCTAGAAAACGATGGAATTCATAGGCAAAATTTTAACAACATTCTAAGGCAAATGCAAGGTAGTGAGAAATTCTTGGTGAGAAGTATTTCAATAGCTACCTTTCTGTAGCGAATCTTTTTCGCTAGAGTGAACCTTTTTCTCTAGATGAGTGCTTGCTCGTCTATCCTAAATTGATATGTTGCATTCATGTCTCTTCTTCTTGCTTAGAATGTGCCTTTTTGTCTTGGCAGCAATTTGAAATGGTGACTAACGTTTACTTACTCTCACTTATGTTTGAATTTCAAGTTTAACTCTCATCTTATCCCCAGTTGTCAATATGATGGTTGTTGTCCTCATTAACCCATGTGGTTGTGATATTAGATCATTTGGATGATTCTCCACTTGAATGATGTGTCAGTCTCATTCTCCCATGAATCATGCCTCCCCCCTTGACGTGACATTCGAGATCATCCTTGTTCTCATCACTCTTAATTGCTTTTATATATATCGACCATGAATAATATGCATGTGTTTAACCTTGTATGTTGGTAAATGAAATTTTAAGAGAGAGGAAATACATTTGATTACCTTAGGTTACCTTTGTGAGTGCATTGAGTGTTCCATGTCTATTGAAGTGTTTTTTGTTGTATATTGAATTGATGCATATTGTTGGACATTCTTTGCAGGAAAAGGTCTCTGTTGTTTTTCTGCATGAACATGGTTTTTGTAGAACTAATATAGACTTATTGTGTGTTTCATTCCTTGTTGCTCATCCTTTGTAAAGACTTATGTCATTATACCTTCTTGTATTTTTTTGGTTCACTATAATAATTCCTATAGGATATAGGGGATCTTGTAGAATTTATTTTATGCAGTCCAGAGGTTGGTATTTTGTTGATGTTGGTAGTGTCAATGGTGATAGTAGTGATGTTGATGTTGATAGTGATGATGTTGGTGTTGATAGTGATTTTTTCAATGGAAACCTAGCTTCTATTTATTAGGAATGATCCTATAGGAATTGATGTAATTGTGTATATTATCTTGTAGATCATTTTTGTTGGAACAAAGGGAAAAAATGAAAACTTGGGAAATGGAAATTGTAAATTTATGAAGGGAAACAACGATAATTTAAGTATGATAGGATGGACGGTTTTAGGTATTTAAAATGATGAGTGTAATTGCAGAAAATTTTTGAAATGCTTATTGTTTTTTATTGCTAATTCATTGCTTCATGTGCAAATGGTTGTTGAGATGGAGTCCTTTGATACCTGCAAATATATATATATATATATATATATATA
>JZKD02S1994654.1:241983-295826 GCA_000966675.3 Picea glauca
GTATTGATGGATGAATCGATGGAGGCAACAGTAGCACTGAGTTGTTTCACTTCTTTTTGGGTCTCGAGGAAACCAAATTGCAAGGTGTTGAAGCGAGTTTCCAGATCTTGGCTACGGGTATGGGCCATGAGTATGGGTGAACTGAAAAGGGGCGGGCGGGGTCAAAAATTTCGCCGAAAAATGATATGGATGAATGTGATAAGGGCGAAGAGATGAATCCAATGGAATAGGTCTCAAATAATGGTGAAAAAATTTCCAGACTTATACCTACAGAGTTATACTCCGGTCTGAAGAATACTACAGTGATGAAATCCCCAAATTCTTAACCAGAAAGAAATGTTTATTTACTTGGCAACCCGAACATCGTTGCGTGGCAATAGATCTGGTTTGTTTTAATTTGTTTATGTTTCTATCCCCCAAGGGTTAGGTATTCAAGACTTCTACAGACAAGGGTTTGCCCTGTGTTATAGCTCTTTGATATACGTGTGGGGTCCAACAGTAGTACTTGGCCCAATATCTCAAGGCACTAACTAAGGAGGATAGACCGTACCCTTAGTCGTACTACCCGACTACCTAGGTACTAGAGAGTATCTTCTCGAGTGTTATTCTCGATGACACTATAGAATTCCAGCGGCCGATAGGTTTATCTAAAGAGGGCTTCAGGAAATCTAGGATGATCCGTACACAGGTGTTGTCTGATGCACTACCACTCGAAGGGGTACCAACCGGGGTTACAAGGGTGGCCAACAGATGTGCGCTTAAGAACCACTTGTATTTCCTGCATGTATGAATCCCTCAACCACGGGTTTATGCACGTAACGACATATATCTATGTCTTAAAGACGTCGGAATACGTCTCTAACTTGAAAAAAAATTCCCACAATTTATGCCAAGGAAAGTGCTCTAATACCACTTGCAAGATACCAGATATAATAATATGCAGAACAGAAATAAAATTCTAGAAATGGCAGAATAACAGTAATATAACCAGCATAATCTCCACAATAACACAGTAATGATATAAGAACAACAATAGAAATAGCACTTTGATTCAGAAATCAATGTTCAGGGGCCTCTTCGAGGGGGCAACCTCTAGTTGAACAACGCTCTATTACAATAATCTCCAAGCTAGGGTTTTCATACCCTCGACCCTTATTTATACTAAATATGTCTATCAAGAGAAGCATCTAGAGGAAGATCCTTCTAGAAGCAGAATCTTCTATTAGGTCTTCTTACATCCGCCTTATTCTATTTGATTGAAAGGCCTTATTAATATTAACCTTTATTACATCTGAATATATTGATCTACCTATGTGTGGGTTAGGACCCTAACACATCTTCTAGGTGGCTCCAGAGGTGAATATGAATGAATGAAATGTGGATAAAAACATTGAGAATTCATGACCAATCTTGGAGAGAATGGTGATAATCATTTGTTTCTCCTCCTTAGATTTATCAACCCCGCAAGCCTTGATTTGTGATAGTAAATCCTTATATTTGGTAAAGAAATCTTGGAGATTGTCAAAGATTTTTTGATCCAATGTGAGAAATTCCACCTCGAGCATGTGTCCCCTCATCTCATATTGTTTTCTAAAAATCCCTTCCATGGTGGTCCAAGCTTCATTGGGGGTTTTACAGGAAGATATGTGAAAGAGGAGATCAGGAAAAATGAGACTACAAATTGTTTTGAATGCTTCATTCATTCGATTTAGATACTTGGATTTTTCTATGGCTGATGTTGGTTTTTTCTCTGTGTTCATAGTTAACTTGTACAATCCTATACTTTGAATATGCATGATCATATTCTCCTTCCATGCAAATAAGTTGTAAGGTGTAAGAATGAATTCTTTTGGGAATTCCATTTTTCTGTTGTCTTCAATCTTCGGTACCTGCAAAATAAATTTGGTGTGGATTTTCCCTAACATTCTTTCAGTTTGATACCATGTAAATGTGTTGAACCTGCACATAATATATCTATCTTGGAATGGGCATACACATTTGTAGAGAAAATAGAATAAAAGAGAAACATGAGAGAAAGAATGGAAGAATTCTCATTAACCATATGAATAATTGATAATTTACACATGAAATACTATGTATAACTTAACCAATGCACACTCGAAGAGAATCCAATGCTCCATAGTGGTGGTGTAGAGTGATCTGGACACACACCAGTAGTTACAGGAGTAAACTTCCACCTATTCTAGTCTCTCGGGCAGTTACAGGAGTGAACTTCCACCTAGCTGAGTTAACTAGTCTACCAATCTTTAGTTAATTGACTGAATTAGAGTGAAGTGAGGAGGATATCAGGGAATCATGAGTAATGTTCTAGTATGGTGATGATCCCAAGGAAAATTCACATTAGTTGGTGATTATCCCAATGTTGCATGGTGACAATACCAATGTAGCATCTAGACTCCACTCAATTGATCAAACTGAAGTGAAAATTGAAGAGAATATTCTCCCTGTAGGAATATTCTTCCTAAAATATAGGAGACAAAATAAAGACTAATAAACATAGGAAAAACCTTAGGAAAAATAAATCCTAGGTGTGTGTTAAGTAACTCCAACACCCCCTCTGAACATCACTATGGTGAAAATAAAGAATGGGTCTCGACAACGAGGCAATGTTAGGTACCCAAATACAAAAGATACACTGAAATAAAGCGAGGAAATATGGAAAGCCTCATGGGAAAAAACCCCCCTCAAGGTACAATGTATGTAAAAATAAGAACTCACAGTTGTTAGGCAACTGTGTCCTTCACTCCAAGACGACTTCGCAAAGAATGGAACTTCTGCTCAATGAAGGTCTTGGCGAAGATGTCTGCAATCTGTTATGTTGAAGGACAAAAATGTAAATCGATGATCCCCTCATGTACTAAGTCCCGGATGTAGTGCATGTGGATCTCAATGTGCTTCATCCACTTCCTCTGAACTGGATCTCTACAGAACTTCATATTTCTATGGTTGTCACACCAGATGACGATCGGTCGATGAAACTCAATGCCCAACTCAGTGAGAAAATTTTGTAGCCACATAGATTGGATGGTTATGTTAACTACCCCTTTGTACCCTGCCTCGGCTAGAATATAGAGCAATAGCAACATGCTTCTTTCTCAACCAATAGATAGGCCCGGAACCAAGACTAAGTGAGTAACTATATGTGGACTTGTGATCAGTGTTATCACCAACCTAGTTAGAATCAGTGAACGCAATGAGATCTAATGTATATTCTGCTACATAATGAATCCCAAAGGTGATGGTTCCATGTACGTATCGATGGATACGCTTTGAAACCTTCCAATGTAGCTCATGTGACTCCTGCATGAACATGGAAAGCGCCAACTGCATAGGAGAGGTCTGGTATGGAGTGTTTGAGATACAACAATCTCCCCACTAGTTGTTTGTACAATGTTTTGTCAACTAATGGAGTTTCCCCACCATCCTCAAGTCAAACTCTTGATAGTAAAGGAGTCGGGGAAGACTTGCAGTCTATCATGTGAAATATATCAAGGAGATCTCGTGCATACTTGGCCTGAGACAGTTTGATTCCTGATGCATCCTAACTGATCTCGAGTCCAAGGAATAAATGTAGTGGACCCATGTCCGTCATCAAGAACCTGTCATGCAGAATCCTCTTGATTGTGGCAATCGTTGAATTCGAGCAATCGGTGATCAGCAAATCATCAACATACAGAACTAAGAGTAGAAGTGAATCATTCATCCTGAGCATGTAAACATTTGGGTCTGATTTACAACATAAAACATGCTGTGACAGCAGGTAGGAGTCCATCTTGGCATACCATACCCTTGGAGCATGCTTGAGGCCATAAATATATTTCTTCAGTCAACAGACCAAAGATGAATCATGCATAAATCCATGCGTTTGCTCCATATAGATCTCCTCAGAGAGATAACCATGAAGAAATGCATTAGTCATGTCCATATGATGGACTTCCCATCCCTTGAATGTCACAATGGCAAGTGCCAAATGTATGGAATCCATATTCTCTACTAGAGCGAAGGTCTCATCATAGTCAATGCCATGCACCTACTAAAAGCCTTTCGAAACAAGCCTAGATTTGTATCTACTAATATTTCCATCAGTCGTTCTCTTGGTCATGTATACCTATCTGCACCTGAAAATTATCCTTCCTGAAGGAAGGGGAACCAAATCTGAAGTCTGGCTCTCGAGGAGGGAGTTGTATTCTTCATGCATGGTGGATTCCCAAAAGAGATTTCTAGTAGCCTCGCCATAATATTGTGGATCTGAAGACTAAACCAAGAAAATATTCTTGGGTGACAATGGTTCAATGGCAGTGAGTGCAAGAGGAGGCTCCTCAAAATTAGATCGATTCCTCTTAGTATCAGTTGGATCACCAACAAGATACCCTACATCCTTAAGAGTAGTATGGGCCCACTTGGGCCTCTTCTCTAGCTCTACATCTGCATCTCGATGAATTGACTGTGCATATGAATTTACTAACTTTGTATCTGGATCATTTGAATCCTCTAAATCAAAACTCTCATCTGAAGAAGAGTCAGCATGTGCATGCTCATCATCTCTGATAGGTGAAAGAACAAAGGTGTCTACATGCGGTTGTTGAGGTACATGTGAGACACTTTTATTGAATTGAACACTTCGCTCAATGATGAGTCGGTCTGAGGAAATATCAATAAGACTATATCCATTCACATCGTCAAGGTATCCAACAAAAATACACTATGTTCTATGTGGTTCAAGTGACTTCCTCTTCTCGGAGGGAATCTGGGTCCATGCACCTGAATTGAAAATACGAAAGTGGGTCACTTCTGGTTTGAGGTTTTTCCAAGCCTCATAGGGGGTCTTATCCTTGAAATATCTATGGAGAGATATTTTTTGGATGTACGTTTCATAGGTAAGTGCTTCGGCCCATAATATTTGTGGAAATGACTTTGCATGTAACATGCAAGATGCCATCTCTTTTAGAGATCTATTTTTCCGCTCAACAACTCCATTTTTTTGCGGAGTGTAGGGAACCATGTGCTGCAATTGAATCCCTACCTGATGACAAATATTATGGATCTCATGGTTGACATACTCTCTTGCATTATCATTTTGGAGGATTTTGATTTTCTATCCCGACTGTGTCTCAACAAGGGCTTTGAAATCTTTGAGGTGTTGAAAGACCTCTGATTTTTTCCTGAGAAAGTAAATCCATGTGAAGCGTGAGAAATAATAAACAAAAATTAGAACGTACCTTTATTTATTGATTGATGGATGCGGAAAATGGCCCATGAGGTCACTATGGATCAGATCTAAAGGAAAGGAAGCTCTATGAGTCTTTCCTTTGTCAAATTTCTCTTGAGGGTGTTTTCCAAGAACACATCCCTCACAAATTCCTTTGGAGAAGTGAATGTCGGGTAGACCATAAACCATTACCTACTTTCTAATTTGTTGCATATATCTGAAATTTAAATGCCCAAACCTTTCGTACCATATCCTACCTCTTTCATCAGCATGGGTAAGCAGTAAAGCAGAATCTAGTTCAATAAATTCAGAAAATGTGTAAAGCCTAAATTGATGATTTACCTCACCGGTAGAAACCCTAGAATTGGTTTTCATGTCATAGATATCCACTGCATCAGGTGTGAATATGAATTTCTTTCCAGTGATGGAATTTTTCATCTCATACATGGAGAGAATATTGACGAAAAGTTTGGGAATGTGCAGCACATTCTCGAAGCTTATGTTTGTGAGTTCCATCCTTCCTTTGTCGGTGACCTTGACTGGAGATTTGTCCCCCATCATAATAGGAAAAAATTTCATGTATACAATGAAGATTATACTACTTTTGTGGCATCCATGTGGTGTGATTCTCCTGAATCTACGATCCAAGCATCAGGAGAGGAGTTGATGGAAATCAAGGCACAGCTAAAGAAATCTTGGATATTGTCGAAGATTTTTGGATCCAATGAAAAATTCCACCTCAAGCATGTGTCCCCTCATCTCATATTGTTTTCTAAAAATCCCTTCCATGGTGGTCCAAGCTTCATTGGTGGTTTTATAGGAAGATATGTGAAAGAGGAGATCAAGAGAAATGAGACTGCAAATTGTTTAGAATGCTTCGTCCATTCGATTTAGATACTTGGATTTTTCTATGGTTGATGTTGGTTTTTTCTCTTTGTTCATGGTTAATCTATAAAATACTCTACTTCAAATATGTATTATCATCTTCTCCTTCCATGAAAAGAAGTTGTAAGGTGTAAGAATGAATTCTTTTGGGAAATCCATTTTTTTGTTGTCTTCAATCTTCGGTACTTGCAAAAATAATTGGGTGTGGCTTTTCCCTAGTAGTTTGTCGGCTCTGGTACCATGTAAATGTGTTGAACCTGCACAGAATAGATCTATCTAGGAATTGACAAACATATTTGGAGAGAAAATAGAAGAAAAGAGAAACAGGAGAGAAAGAATGGAAGAATTCTCATTAACCAAATGAATAATTGATAATTTACACATGAAATACTTTGTATAACTCAACCAATGTGCACTGGAAGAGAATCCAATGCGTCATAGTGGTGATCTAGAGTGATCTGGACACACACTAGTAGTTACGGGAGTAAACTGCCACTTAGTCTAGTCTCTCGGGTAGTTACAGGAGTGAACTGACACCTAGCTGAGTTAACTAATCTATCAATCTTCAGTTAACTGACTAAAATAGAGTGAAGTGAGGAGGAGATCAGGGAATAATGAGTAATGTGCTAGTCTGGTTATGATCCCAAGGACAATGCACATTAGTTTGTGATGATCCCAATGTTGCATGGTGACAATACCAATGTAGCATCTAGACTCCACTCAGCTGATCAAACTGAAGTGAAAACTGAAGAGAATATTCTCCCTAGAGGAATATTCTTCCAAAAATATAGGAGACTGAATAAAGACTAATAAACATAGGAAAAACCTTAGGAAAACGAAATCCTAGGTGTGTGTGAAATAACTCCAATGGATTCTAGATGTGAACTGAGCTCCATGGTCTGTGACTATCTCTCTAGGATACCAAAATATTGAGAATATGCATTATTGGAGGAATGCAGCTACATTTTTCTCTGTAGCATCCTTCATAGCCTTCACTTCAATCCACTTGGTCAGATAATCATTACATACTAGTGTGTGCTTCTTCTTCCCTAAAGGTGGATCAATTGGGCCTATGAAGTACATGCCCCAATTGTCAAATGGTTCCAAGGATACTTGGGGCTACAAGGGAATTTAATTTCTCTTTGTAGGATTCCCTATCCTTTGACATTCATCACAGTGTAGGGTGTATCGCTGAGCATATTTGTGTAATTTCGGCCAATAGTATCAATCTTGTAAGATCGTGTAGGTGTTCTCTTTGTTGCAAGTTTCTTCCACATGGTTCATCCTGGAAGGCATGGACGATATCATGCACTTCATCCTCACTGCTACATATTCTTAATACTTGGCCTAGGCCAAGTTTGAACAGATATCTTGCTACCCAAGTATACTTTGTGATTTTCCTGACAATTTTGCATCTTTCTCAGTAGGAAAAATGTTGAGGAAACCTCCTTATTGTCAAATAATTGGCTATGTCAGCAAACCAGGGGGTTTGTGTTGATATTGCAAAGAGGTGTTCATCCAGGAAATGATCATCTATCATGCCTTCTTCAGTGGCAATTTTCAACCTAGATAAGAAATATGAAACAACATTCTACTTCCTAGGCTTATCAAGAATGGTTATATCAAACTGTTGTAATAACAAAATCCACCTGATTATTCTTCCATTTATGTCAGTTTTATTCATCAAATATCTAATGGAAACATGATCAGTATGTACAAAAACTTTATACCCTATAACATATTGTCTAAACTTGTTGAGAGCATGAACTACTCCTAAAAATTCATTTTCTATAACAATGTGGTTTAGCTCTACACCAGCCAATTTTTTGCTTATAAAATAGATTACATATGGATTTTTATATTCATTTTGTCCCAAGACTACTCCTACATATTTATCTCATCCATCAATATGAATATGAAAGGGAAGAGTCCAATTAGGACCTTGTAGTAGAGGAGCAGTTGAGAGTCTTTCTTTAATTATTTCAAATGCTTGTTGACAATTTAGATTCCAACAATAATCTACATATTTGGATAATAGGGTAAACAGAGGAGAATCTATCTTACTAAAGTCTTTGATGAATCTCTTGTAGTAACCTACATGTCCAAGAAAACTTCTAATATCCTTTGGTTTTATGGGGATAGGTAGTAGTGTGATGATCTTGACTTTATTTTTGTCTACTTCAATCCCCCTGGAGGACAAATGGTTTCCCAATACAATCCCTTCGTTCATCATAATATTGCATTTGTCATTACTAAGGGAGAGATGCATTTCTTTACATCTTTGGAGAACCTTATTAATATTTTCTAAGGCTTCATTGAATGAGTTTCCATAAGGGGTGAAGTCATCCATATAGATATCTACTTTGTCATGGATGAGTTCTGGAAAGATGTTAAGTATTTCTCTTTGGAATGTGGCTGGGGAATTACATAAACCAAATGGAAGGAATTTATAAGAAAATGTGCCCCAGGGACAGGTAAAGGTTTTTTGTCTTGGTCTTCATGATTTATCTGAATCTAGTTGTACCCACTAAATCCATCCAAGAATGAAAAATATTCCTTCTCAGCTAAGAAATCAAAGACTTGGTCAATGAAGGGTAGGGGAAAGTAATCCTTTCTTGTACCCTTGTTTAGTTCTCGGTAATTCCGACATATCCTCTTTTTCCCATTCTTTTTTGGGACAATTACTAGGAGAAAGACCCACTCACTATCTGAAATTGGATAAATGAATCTAACATCTAACAATTTTTTCAAATCCTATTTAACTATGTCCTTCAATGTAGGGTTCGTCCTTTTTTGTGGATGCCTAATAGGTCTGCATTCTTCCTTGATGTTAATATGATGAGTACATATGGAATAATGGATGCCTTTCATATCCTTATAATCTCATGCAAAGGTTGCAATGTTTCTTTTCATCACATCTAATATTTTTTGTTCTTCTTGATTAGTAAGATTTGTGTTGATTTTGAGTGTTTTTACAGGGATGATTTGTATAGTCTTAACAAAGGGATTTTTTGTTTCAGCTATGAATAGTTATGCCCATAGATTTTTTTTCTTATCAACAGAAATTTTAGAATTAATTTCATCATTCATCCCTTCTATTCTCACATCAACAAGGTATTGGTTTTGTAGAAAAATTAAAAGGAAGGTGTCCTCGTCAATTTTTCTACTAGCCAAGGATGTGCTAATTGTGTAGATAGGATAGGAAGTAGTTTGGACTAGGTCATCTTCTTATTATACCCATATTGGGAGGTTAATGTGTTATTAATGGTTGGGCGGGGATAAATTACAAGCTATTTTTTGGATTGACCATTAGTTATAGTCATGTTGATTGTCCTAGAATCAATGTATGCATTTTTTGTGGCCTTCCAAGGCCTCCCCAAGATAAGGGGATACACATTGAATTTATACTTGGTTTGGACAACCAAAAAGTCAGTAGGATATTCCCAAGAATCAATAGAGAGTATTATGTCTTCCAACATCCCCCTAGATTTGACTGTGGATCTATCTACAAGTTGGAGGACAGTGGGGTGTCTCTCAATAATCCCTGAAGGTTTAGTATTAACATGGTATATTTTGTTATAACATTTATGGTAGACCCCAAATATATGACAGTGTTTTAGATCAAACTTTTATTGATGTGTACATTTACTAAAGGGATTCTTGGATCCAGGTACTTAGGTACAATTATCTTCCCAAGCAAAAGGTCATCTAGTTGTCCTATAAAATTTATTGTAGGGATGTATTTTGTTTTTATCCATGGCCTTCTAATGCACTCTTCTTTGATAAATATATCAAAAATGGGAACATCATTAATGGCTTGTAGGAGAGGTAACTTCACACAAAAACTTTCAAGTTCTCTTAAAAGTTCATTCTCTTCATATGTATATCTTTTCTTTTCATTTAGTCTTTCAGGATAAGGTGGGGTTTGTGGTTGTGGTAAGATAACATCACCTTTCTTAGGTTCTACATTTTTTATGAGATTTGGTTGTTGTTGTAATACATTTCCTTATCTAAGTTTAGCTTCTTGTACATCCAAGGAGTAAAATCATGTTATGTCGTGTCATTATTGTACACAAGTTGAACCTATTTGTTATTTGGACTGGGGGTAGGTTCAGTAGGTAATTGTGGTTTTCTAGGAGGAGCATTATCTTTAATAGTGTTATTGGATTGAGGAGGAGGAGGCATTAATGAGGGTTGTTGTAAATTTTAGGGCCTCCATCATTGTGGAGGTTGATTCCACAACGGGTTTTGGTTTTGTTGCATGCTAGGGAATGATTGGTATGGAGGAGGAATAGGTGTCTCTTGGTATTTCCATGGATTTTGAAATGTCCAAGGAGATGGGTTGGGATTATACCAAGGTTGAGAAGACATTTGTGTATTATATGCACCAAAATTTTGAGAAGGATTAAAGTTCAAACTTGTTTGCAAGGGTCTTATTGCTCCAGGTCTCCTTTGATTGATGAAGCATATTGATTCCACATTATCCTCTTCTCCTCAAAATGTAGCTTTAAATAATGGTAAATAAGGACACTTATTAGTAGCATGATATTCTTCACAAATACCACAAACATCTATGAGGTTTAAAGGGCATCCATTCCTAGGATGGCTCTTGGTGCATTTAGGGAAACAAATTAGTTAATTCCTTTTCTACTTCCTCATGTTTCTTATTGATCTACAAGGTATCCATTTGAATGGCTAAATAATGTAAAATATCAGTTTTCGTATCTTCCAGTAAGTCTCCTAATTCATTTTTGATATGGACTACATGGTTAGAATATTGAGGTACCATTTCTACCTTTCTTCCTTGAGGATCTGGAATGGTTCTCGAATATTTTATTTATATCATCATAGTCCATTTGGTAGATATCTCTATTAGATAAGATATTTGATATTTCAATGAGATATTCCATTTCTCCTCTGATTAAGACAATCTTGAGTGAATCCTCATCCAGAGTGTATTTATGAGCTCTTTTATAGCTTAGTTGAAATCTCTCTTCAAATTCTTCTAGAGATTCATCAGGTCCTTTAGTCATTCTAAAGATCTCTTCTCTTGTGTCCCTTTCTCTACAATAGTCCCTATAATTTTCACTGAAGGTATTCTTCATTTGATCCCAAGTTATGATGTTATTTCCCTCCAGGATCATGAACCATCTTATAGTTGAATCCTTTGGAGTAGAAGGAAAAAGTTTGATCTTTTGTTCATCTGTAGTATAATCATATGTCCTGCATATAACTACAAACTCAAACAATGTGTCGAGATCCTCTAAAACAATACCATGAAAATGAGGCAAGTCATAAGGATTAATATTTTCCATCTTAGTTTCTCCATTGGTTTCCTGTATAGAAAACTCGAATACTTCTACCATCTCTTCTTCACCATCCATGGTACGAGGTGATGGAGATTGACCTTCGTCTAAAAGGTTTTCAAATTATTTAGCTTCCCTTTCCAAGAAACTTTCAAGTGTTTCAGGACCATTTTCTAGATTACTTGGACCTGTTTTTGGGGTGGGAGTTTTTGGTAAAAAATTTCCTTTCTTATCTCTAGTTTGAGTCATTCATAAATGTAAAGGAAATGAAGATATTATTTTCTCTTCTTTTCATATAATCCTAAGATGCAAAGAATGTGACAATGAGCTATCAATACTCACTCGAAGTGAAAGAAATTGGGATTTTACACTACATAAATTCTATAGTGAGGTTGGCCTTGTGACTAACGTATCGTTCCTAGTCCTGCAAGTCACACAAAAATAAAAAAAAATGAAAATGATGTGCAATCTTTAGCACCTCCCTGACAATGGTGTCAAAAATTGGTGGGCCTAGGAATAGTAGCAATAATGATACTTTATCCTTGTCCTATTACCTTACTTGTCAACCTAGGGTTCATACAAACTTAAGAGGTGTTGTGAAAAGTATATGCAAAATCCACTGACAACAGTCTAGGTTTTTGATTGATCAAGGGGCTAATGCATGAAACTTATGCAAGAATCTGAATTGCAGAAAATACTTTAATCTACTTGCATGAATAAAAGCATGTCAACTTGAAACAACAACTGATCTATATTCAGTAAAAGAGATCTATCCTACTCGTATTAAATAAATCACACTGATCCATGAAGAGAATAAAATGATTATAAAACATGGAAACTAATTTTACTACATGACAGAAAATTTCATCAAAAGAAAATGAACTATTGCATGAACCAAATTATTCATAACCCTTGATCTAAT
Organism: Picea glauca; assembly: GCA_000966675.3. Lineage (NCBI taxonomy): Eukaryota > Viridiplantae > Streptophyta > Pinopsida > Pinales > Pinaceae > Picea > Picea glauca. The sequence continues at coordinate 254,327 of JZKD02S1994654.1, forward strand.
ATCAATCCATATCTTATCTTATTGTCTACTAATAATCTCATGAAAAGATGAATGAGAAAATTAAGAATCTTGAGCTAAAACAGTCCTACGGGAAGTTTCTACAGGAACTATAACAGTCCTATAGGAAGTTTCTATAGGAACTGTAACAGTCCTACAAGAAAATCCTACAGGATGCCAAAAAGAGTTCTAAGAACTTAGTAGAATTCTTTCAAAGCATTGACAAATCTAGAATAAAATATAATGAGACATAACTGATGTTTTTATCGTTGAGAATATACCTTTGAACATCCCAATAGGCTTCCAACCCTTTCTACAGGAAACTTGTTGAAGCTAACGGTTACAATAGCCTAACATAATTCATAAATTACTATACATGGCTATCTAATTCTTCAAGAGAAATAAAAGACTAACTAATAGAATACTAACATGTAAGAAAGAGAAATTACACTAGGCTCCTTGATCCCTCTTGATTGGGCCCTACCAAAGAAGCATAAGGAACTTTGAGTAAACTCTAATAAGATAATAACAAAGACATCTTTATTTCATCAAAACGAATGGTACATCAAGAGCAGAGCTCCAAGTCTTTGACAAAATCTTTCTTAACAAATCTTAGCACAATATTTGGAATTTTGATTGGTTGTCTCCCTATGCTAGAGGCATATTTATACACTTTGGAACTCTACCTCTTCCATTGGATGGAGAAGTAAATAGGGGAACATCATATCTTGATCAATATCCTCTAATTTTTTAACTTTTTCCTGTGAGTAATCATTAGTAAATTGTAAATTCTCTAGACGTAGGTGGGGGACAAGGTCCCTTGATTCTTGGTTGGCATTTCTATATAGGTAGGTGGGGGACAAGGTCCCTTGATTCTTAGGATCTTCCTTTCATTAAGGGGTTCAACTTGCTTGATTGATGCTAGACACATTCTTTATCATAGACATTAGATCAAAAAGGTACTATACACATTAAATTCCACCTCAAAAACTATTCAATTAAGCAACACACAAAAGTACCCATGACCAATATTAAACATGGTCAAATAAAATCAATTATTCTAAGTCATATCATGGTGAAAATGTGTCTATGATGGGCCTTTTAGATAGGAAATATTGAGGCCCATCAGGTTGTATGACCACATGGATGGCATCTATATTTGGGAATATTTCCCTCATGCATAAATTCATCCTACAATTATTTATTATTTTCATCTAAATCTTGCTTTATATAGCATGTGTGCATCCATGAATAAATCAAGGGAGAGGAGGGTTGAGGGCTTGACGTTGATTAAATCCTCCTCCGTGTATGGGTTCGACCTATAAACCAGATGGGTAACTTTAATGCCTTAATATTAAAGCCTTAATGTCTTCTTGTGCTTAATTCCTTCTTTAATACTATGCAAGGTTACTCATGACTTAGAGTGGAAGTTAAAAAATTAATGAACATGGAAATATGATTCTAATGTTTTTCAATAAATTTTGGTATGATATATAATAATAATAATAAATGATATTTAATTTTTTAGTTCATGATAATCATAAAGTAAAATATAAAGGTTGGATATATAATTGGAATGAGATGTATTTATGATTTATGTTTGATTTTGAGGTTGTTACTTGGTTATGGGGATATATTTTTCTCCATTAGTTAATTTATGGGGATTGTCGTGTTTCCTTCCTTTTATTTTATTACCAAATTTGATTCCTTACAGAGTCTTGAGAAGAAATAATTAATGAAATGATAACTTAGCAATAATAGGATATGAATGATTGAAATTTTATACGATGAATTGTGGTGAGTAGTATAAGGCTTATTATGTTAATTGTGCTCCGAGGACGTCGCCTCTATAATAGGGGAAGAATGGTAATATAATGAACCAATTAACTAGAATATGATTAAACTCATAGTCACAGTATAACCTTGAAAGATATTATAGGAAAGAAGCAGAAGAAACATATAATTAGTTTTAAACAGGATGATGGCACCCTTTGATATGCTCCCTATAACATATCATTTTTCATAAATAAATTAAGAAGGTAATGGAATTATGTATACATGAACTGATAAGTGCATGAGAAAAATCAAGATGTATCTTAAGTGCCTAATAGTATAAACTTAGAGGATTGACTATGGACATTACGAAGAGGCCATTAGATATAAAGTAATATACAATCACATAATATGATAAACTAACTACGGTAACCTAAGGAAGTAAAGAAAACACTAGTTAATCAGACAATATGTGGAAAAATTATAATGATGAAATTGACAGAATAATAGTACAATTCCACAAAAGTACATATCAAATGAAGTCAAAACTGGAAGCAATGATTCTACACCTTAAGATTGTATGCAAATACCCTTGGAAGGATAGTAAACCTATTATTAGAATGAGAATATGGAAAAATAAGTACAAAGAGACAAGGGTTTTAATAAATGAAGGAAAGTTTCTAAGTTTGATCCCCAATGTTAGTGGTATGTATCTAATAAAGTTATCTTATGTAGGAAGGTAAAAGGATGAACTTGCAAATTTTATAATGATGATAACTTATTGTAGTCCTTGTAACCATGACCAACTTGGAAGGATGAGATGAAAAGAAAAGAGAAATGGACTTGTACTTAAGGTGGGTGAGTGGGAGTTTCACAACCAATTGTAATAAATCAGTGAGAAGTAGTAGCCTATATTAGAACATAATGGATTATGGATTTAGGAATAATTAGGATGAAATAACTTAGCACTCTTGAGGTATATTGTGAATGAATAACCCTACAAAAAATGGTTATTGAATCATAGAATTATTTCCAAATGGGAACAAGATAAGAATCGCTATAAGTTCTAATTAAATACGATGCTTATCGAGAATCAATTGTTGACAATTAACCTAGTGAGTTAAATTCTTGGGATAATGACGTAGACCATTTTAAGGAACTATAGAAAGTATGGTAACATTATATTAAACAGGTAACTAACCCATGATTTCATGTACAATGGGAATGAAATCAACCAGTCATCAATTATGTAAATTATGCAAGTAAAATGGGGTAAACACCTTAGCACAAAGGCAGTATTCTCCTAGGCAGAAAAAGATTAGCGATAGTTGAGAATGGTACCCAATTTGAATAGCAACAATAAACAATTGTTTGGATTAGAGAAGTTAATTAAATCTCAGATAACTCCCTTAAGGTGTATACTCAAAGAAATCAATGAGAAGTCGTAGCCTATCCTAGAACATAATGAATTTTGGATATAGGAATAATCAAGATGAAATAACTTAGCACTCTTGAGGTATCTTGTGAATGAATAACCTAGTGGAAAATGGTTGTTGAATAACATAAGTATTTCCAAATAGGAATAGGATAGGAATCATTATAAGTTCTCAATAAAGATGAGGTATGTCGAGAAGCAATTATTGTCAATTAACTAACTGAGTTAAATTGTTAGGATAACAATGTAGACCATTTTTAGGAACTATAGAAAGTATGGGACGTCATATTAAAGAGGTAATTACCTTAGAACAAAGGCAATATTCTCCTAGATAATTAAAGATTAGTGATAGTTGAGCGGGGTACCCAATTTGAATGGAAAAAATAGGGAATTTTTTGGATTATAGTGGTTAATTAAAGCTTAAACAACTCCCTTAAGGTGTATACCTAATGGATAGAATTGAAGTGTTAAGGGAACTATGAAAATATAATAATTCGTAAGGTAAATTTATGTAATGATAGTGAAGGGGTCTCTCTTTCAAGTGGAATTCTCTCTTAAGGATATTGATGAGTGGATTGAGAAACATGAATGATGACTAAGGATAATTGGTAAGGGTCATAGTGAGGACCTATATAATTTTAAAGTATCAAAATAGGAAGTTACAAATTAGAACACTTATAATTAGTGAGGGATGACGAGTGATAGAGTGGGAAAAGGTTTAAAATTTTTAAATTTTCAAGTATAAAAATCGTCTACTTATTGGTTTATAGACCTTCAAAGGAAAAGAAAATATATCATGCGATAGATTGAGTCTTAAAGACTTATGAGTAAACACCTAGCATAAAGATTAATAAATTGGTATGCATATGACTAGTTGTGTATTTGGATTAGATGAGCTAATTCTTGTAAAGGTGCCCAATGATAATTATCAGGTGATGGATAAATCACTAGGGCTTAACCATTCCTTTGCGTATGTGGATTAAGCAAGACAGAAAACTTAAATAATGATGACCTAGTCTTTACATGTTATTGGGTATAGTGATCCTTGAATGAATAAGTCATAGATGTAAATTGATGTAAGAGCCTTGGGTAATGATTAAAAGATATACAAAATTGAGAATTTAAATATCAATGTATTATAGCATGCTTGTAAGGCCAGTAAAATCCTAGTGATAAATTTCACTGAAATGTCCTAGGAGGGGAAGAATATGTGACTAGAGATTGTGTCTCTAGATGATGGGGGATTACTTAAAGGTTAACAATGTATTCAAATAAAGAAAATATGTGAAAACTTTATATTACAATAGGGTGACTATACATATCCCATAAATTGTCAACCTTCTTTTTGAAAGAAGACGAAATGATCATTTGAAAATGATCGGTATCTAGATGATCACATGGCATTCACAGTATTGATAATCCTTTGTAGAGTTAGCTTGGATCGAAAAACTTAACCAAGGATATCCATGTACTATATGGATGTTTTGATGATATTCTTCCATTAAATAAATGGTTGGTATTCATTATTTATGCAGGCTAGTGAATTTGATTTTGATGATGAATCATAATTAGAATTTTCATGGTGTTTATTGATCTACATGCACTATGTGTTGAGATGATTGTCATATTCATGATTTTGTACTATCTTGAGAGCCCTATGATATTTACATATGATGTTATGTTATGTTAACATGTGGTTCCATTTAATTATGTTGATGAAATGATATATCTTTGATAAAGATGTATTGAGGTTATATTTTTTTTATGATAGTATATCCTCATGTGATACCATATCATGATTTGGAAGTTTCTTCAATATATCCTCCTTCCCAAACATTTCTCAACCCTATCATACTTTCCACTTATTTCCATACATATTTTGTAAATGTACAATGCATAATTAAATGTTCAATAGTTTTATCTACTTATAGACATAGGTTGCACCAACCTAGGCTATTGATTTATTTTTTAAGCACCTCCAAGTAGGAGCCTTATAGTTTAATACCATCCATCAAAATTATTTGTTTTTGGAAGAACACCTTAATTTCCATCTGGTTATCCACCACCAAACTTGTTGTCCCTCCAATCATTCCTCGGAAAATGATATGTAGCCTATTTTAGGCACATATTCCTATGGTATTGAGGGACCATAATAGCTTCTCATCATCATCTTCCTTTATTTTAACATTTTTGTCTTTTAATGCATTTGTGTAAATCTTCCAAGCTTTAGAAATATCTTCTCCCATACCAATCTCCTCCTAGGTGAGCCATTTTTCTTTCTAGTTTATAGATCTCTCCCAGTTCACAATCTATCTAAGGGTATAAAATCATTTGCTTCTACGATCCTAGATCAACCAAGGAGATAATATGTGCAACCCCTTGCTACATATCCAAGGGTCAAGATAAATTTGAACTTTATCTCCTTTGCCCACTTTCCAAACTAGTCATTTACCTACCAAATGAAAAGCTAAATTCACAAGTTTCCAGATGATTCAAACATTATGTACTTGCTTTCTTGGGTTCCTTACCCAATCCTCTATTGTAGTTGGGGAAATGTACTTGGCTCTAATTACTTGGACCCACATCTATTTTCCTTGTATTAACCTCCAAACATTTTGTGTAGTTAGAGCCTTGGAGAAGAGAAAGGGATTTTTTAGACCCCATCCTCCATTTTCTTTTGGAACATCCATTTTTTCCAAGATGTCGATACAAGTCCTTTTTTTTTTATCTTCTAACCAGATAAATTTGTAGCACAATTTTCTAACTATCTCCAATACAGCTTTCAAAACCCAAGCCAATGAAATCAAGTACAATTGTTGGGTCACCAATTTGACATCCTTCTCACTACCAAGTCATCCCTTTGTGATCATCCTTTCACTTATTCATTGTCGATTTCATCATACTTCTTCGTAAATAAGCCCTGACAAGTTTATAAGCATCAAGTGGTTAATTGTTATATATTTTCTTTGATTTTGATTAATTAATTAGGATTATGGTTGGTTTACTAATAATGGTTTATAAAGTGTGATTCCTATAGTCACAATCCAGTTCAGTTCCTATACCATCAGTTCACTTCTAGTACCCGACATCATTCGTTGGCATACTTTCGCATCTCCAACTAGAATTTAGCCACAAGGGTTTTGAAGCCACGTGTCTTAAGATGATTCTATGTTCATTGGATCGCACCCAGGTCACAGGTGTGAGTCTCTAGATCACGATCAAAGCTCTAGTAAAAATTAACAACAGTTTTCATGCAACCATATTTAAAAGTGATTTCCTGGCAGATTAAGAGCAATCTCAAAATTCTAGAACATGGGTTTTATGCAGAACTTCCTAAATTGAGTAATATGTGAACATATTTCTCATAAATTGAAATGTGGAGGAGATAGAGGCAAATCTCTAAACAGGGTTTGATCATATTTACTATTGCGGCCCATTTTCAAATTCTCTTAATTTGTAAAACCCAGATATGATTAGATTTGTTAGCTCCAGAATTGGAGGATTTGTTGTACTCCATCCTAATCATCTTTCTGTATAAATACATAGCAGTAGTCATAGTATGGGAGAGACTATGATGTAATGAAATTATAATGCTTTGACATTGATGTGCTAAAGTTGTAATATGCTTTGTATCTTCTCTTGGATATTGGAATAAAAATGTTTTTTTGTGAACTTCCTTCGCCAAGTATTGTAGATCTCAGGCAGTATATGTTGGAGGGGGAAGGGCCCCCTCTCTTCGATACACATTGCCCATTTAATTTCATTTATGTACTTCTGCATTTTTTAGTTTTAATTTATTGGTTTTTCATTTACATTACTTATTTTGTATTGCTTTTGTATTGTTATATACTTTATGCATTTGTTTTATTTACTTACATGTTTGATTTTGTTTTGATGCTTTCAAGTGTGAAATGGAATTCTGAGTGTGTTTGAACCAAAGATATTAAAGTATATGAACCTTGAGAATCCTACAATAATTGAAAGGCCATAGGACTCGAACCCGATGCTTGAGACCTTTTAGCTTTATTTTTTTCATTTGCAAAATCCTTTGAGTTGGTTTACATTTTGGTTTAATCAAGTTACGGGGACTAGTTGAAGCATCAAGTAAACTAATTATGCAGATGATTACATGAACACTTGTTATTTAATCACAAAGAATTGTAACTTATCTTTATAATATATACTTGTGCAATTTAACTTCAGTTCGTGAAAGTGCTTGATTAAACTCATTATTTTTAATTCCAATTTGCTTGATCATTTCTTTCTGCATTTCTTTTATATGGTTGCACTATTATGATTTATTGGTTAACATACAACGATTATAATAAATCAATCATTAATTTGAGCACAGAAACCCTTGATTTAAGGTGGAATATCGTGACACAATCCATCAATGAGAATTGAGCCAAAGGATTGATGATTGGTTTTATTTTTGGTCTGTAGCATGTTGATTTCATCATACATAGGAAGTAGAAAACATTCATTGATTGATAATAACAAACAATATCTAATTAGATTCATGGTTATGCATATATGAACATTTGTACATAGTATGCAGTGTGACCATAAGCTAGTTACACTTAGTATCAGATATATGAATGCAAGTGTGAATTGTGAAGTAGTTTGTCAGCATTTCGTTATTAAGATAGGATAGGTAGGATAGGATAAGCTCTGGTCCTACATTTCCTATGCTTTCATATCAAAGTCTATGAACTCCTCAATTGATGATTTGATGTCAAGGATTTATACATATAAATAACCTGACAACAATGGTATTACTTCCAGTGCAACTTCAACAAGAACTAGTCTACCCCCTCTTTAGAACCACCAATTTCACCTGGTGTTTATTTTCTTTTCCACTTTGGAAATCAACCATTTCTAGAAACATTTTTATACATGTTAGGTTTCAGATGGAATCCCAAATACTTTAAACCATGGTATAAATTTATTTCCTAGTAGGGAAACAAATGGGAGAAATATCCCTATTCTTTCTTAGTCATACCCCACATGTATATAGTGGATTTATCAAGATTTATAATCATAACTATAGATTTACAAAATAACTCCAAGATATTTTTGAACTTCTCAACTATCCTTCTATTACCTTCATAAAAAATAAAAATACCATCCACAAAAAGAGATGTGTGATAGTATAGGCTGAACCAATGCATATCCATTAGAAACTACCATTTTCTAATGCCTCTTTTATTAACATACTCATCGCTTCGTCTATTGGAAGGAAAAGGAGAGAGGAAAGGAGGAACCCCTATATAAGACCCTTGCCTAGTCTAAAGAAAGGGGATGTATCCCCATTAATTGAGATATAAAGAGACCTAGAGGTAATGCATCTCATCAACCAAACCACAAATTGATGACAGAAACCCAAGTAAATAAGAATCAATCTTAGGTAAATCCAACTCACCCTATCATAATCTTTGGAGCGGTCCACTTTGATTACCAATGATCTTTTATTTATAATCTTTATCGAGTGTGTACTTTCATGTGCTATCTCAACTGCCTCATGAATTTGTCTTCCCTCCAAAAACCCAAAATTCTCTCCAAACATTTGTTTTGATAATGCACATTTTATACTTCTGGCAATGTATTTTGAGATAACTTTTTAGATACAGTTGCATAAGGATATTGGCCTAAATTTTTCAAAGGATGTCAAATTATCCTCTTTAGGGGTGAAAGCTATAAAGGTAATGTTATAGGCCCAAAGAATTATGTCTGTGTTTACAGTAGCCTCCACCACCCTTCTTAAAGATTCTTCTATGAAATCATAACATCCTAAAAAGAATTACATAGGGAGGTCATCCAACCTTGGAATTTTAACCCTTTAGAAGCTATGTAAATTTTGTTGCAATTAATTTTTCCCCACTTCTGTCATCAATTCCAAATTGTCCTCATGAGTGACAAAACTAGGAAAAGAGTTGGAAAGAAACCTTCGGGTTTCCCTAATGTCGTCTTCTTATGAATGCAATTTTCAATGCACCAAAAACTCCTAAACTAGATTATGCTTCAAATCATCCAATCTATTTATTCTTATGCATTCATCGGTAAATGTTAGATAAAAGGTGTATTATCTTTATATACGTATGTTCATCGATGTACCATCATTATAATCAGAATTATACGACAAATTTTATTTGATGCCTATTTAAATTGCACTAGATTCATATAGGCAGTATAGAGCTACTCAAGTTTTCTCTAGTTTCAACTAAACAAGGCTATGTATCAGTAATACCATGGATTGATAGATTTATTATATGTGGGCCTACCTGCAATGTAATGTTTCTGACTTGTCTAGTCTAGGAAAATCTCCTAATGTGTGTGTAGGATTAATTGTTTACATCATATAAATGAGCATTCAAATAATAATGGCGACAAAAGACTCCAAAGATTATATTATGAAATATTTTTGGTGTACAAATGTCGAATGTGGTCGAATAAAATAAATCACTCAGCTAGATCAATGAAAAAAGGATCTTAACTAGAATACAATAGAAACTAAAACAATAATACCCGATACCCAAAGAATGATGTGAAGTGCAATGGATGAGATGAAGAATTGTTGAGGACATGACAGCTCGTATGGAAAATGTTACAAGTCTGGAAAGTTCGCTATGGTGGCTATACCTCTCAGAAATGCATGGAAACTATCCCAAACAATACACCCTACTCTACCTCAAAATCCTAGTGACTTTCCGGACCTCAACTGGTCTATCTCGTCCCTGGATGCATCCCCCTGGGGAAATACACACCCTCTGCTCTGGAAAATTGTGCCCTAGTGATTCCACAGTTGGAATCAGTTGATTTGTGTCTCAAAATGATCGCCCAGGTCTATGATGAAATGGGTCAGAAGGATTTCCCAAGATATGAAATGATGATCGCTCGGGAACCCCGAATGTGTCCTCCCCAAGTGTCGCACTCCCAATGTCTGGAAAGTGCGCCCCAGATGATTCCTTCTTCGGAATATGATGAGGAACTAGGAAAAAGATGTGTCTTTCCTTCCTCTCAACTGGGTTGGAGGGGAATCTCTGAAATCTCCCTCAAAGGGAAAAGTCGATCCACTAAACCTCCTCAAAAGTTGTGCCCTCACCCTGAATGAGTGCACCCTTGCTGTTGCAACCTGCGAAATTTTTGTTGAAAATCGATGGAATATCTGTGTGACCTCCCCGGTGACTAGGGTGTGTCTCTCAACACTGAAATCATCCACTGGTGTATTCCTCCTGGAATCCACTAAGCTACCTTTCCTTAGATGCACCTCTCTCCTCAATGAAAATTCAAAATATACATAATGATGAATTAGGTCGTTCAACCTTCTCTTATAGCTGTCTAAACCCTAATTCATTGTTGACTTCTAATTTTAGCTCCTTTGTTCTATTTTCATCTCAAATTGGCTTAAAATCACTTTTACCCACTTTTAGCTCAATGTCACTTTTCAAATATAACACCTTTGACTGGAATGAGCTCTAGTAACCTTGTTTACCCCTTTCTGGCCCTAGATATAATGTAATTGGGTAGTTTACACCATTAAGCCTCCTCTCTAGAGCTCTTATTTGGAAAGAGACATTATAGTCCCCCCTTTATAAAATTGTTTGTCCTCAAGCAATACCAATATAGGGTGTTGCAACACATGCTCGCTCTCCCAAGTAGCATCCTCTACTAGAATCCATCTCCATCTAATCAAACACTCTTTGATTACCCTGCTCCTTAGTTTTCGCTCCTGAAACTCTAGTACCTCCTCCAGAACTAAATCCAACTGTCCCTCCTCATCCAATGGGGGAATCTCCTCTTATTTGTTGATGAATTTTCCCACTTCCTTTTTTAGGCAAGATACGTGGAACATGTTATGAATCCTGCTCCCCTCTGGAAGCTCTAGCTCATAAGAAACCTCACCTACTCGGCGCATGATACTGTAAGGGCCATAAAATTTGCGCTTGAGATTCTCAGTGCCACTATTCTTTAGATATGATTGTCTGTAAGGTTGGAGTCTCAAGAAAACCAGATCCCCAACCTCAAATTTGTGCTCTATCATGTGCCTATCCACATTCATCTTCTATCAGTTCCATGTCATCTGCAGGTTCTCTTTTAGCAACTTGAGAATCTCTTGACTCTCTGTGATCCAATCCTTAGCCTTGGGAACTCTCCTCTCCAAGAAAACCAAGTCTACCAAAGTGGGAGCATCATATATGTACAATGCTCGGAAGGGTGTCATACCAATGGACATGTGGAAAGTGGTGTTGTAGCAATGCTCTCTTAAATGTAGCCGCTTGACCCATGTTCTCTGCTTTCCACTTACATAGTTCCTCAAATACCCTTCAACCCACTTGTTGACGATCTCATTCTGCCTATCTGTTTGCGGGTGATAGCTAGTGTTGGGTGTCAAATATGTCCCCAACAATCTAAACAACTCCCTCTAGAATGTCTCAATAAATCGATTGTCCGTGTCGTTGATGATGTTCCCCGGCAACCCATGAAGTCTGAAGACCTCCTTGAAGAATAACTTGGCTACCTGAACTGTGTTGTACTCTGTCAATATGGAAAAGAACTGAGAAAACTTGGTCAAACTGTCGACCACTACATATATGTAGTCCTTACCCTAGACCTTGGGTAGGCCTATGATGAATTCCATCAATATACTTTCTCATTTCTGCTCTGCAATGGGAAGTGGTTGAAGTATCCCTACTGGAAGAGTATGCTCTGACTTGTTCTGTTGGCAAGTCACACACTCACTAATGTGTCTCATAACTTCCTGTTTGAGGCCCTTCCATGAGAACCTCTCCCTGATCTGTCTGTAGGTTTTGAAAAACTCTTGATGGCCTACTAGTGGTGAATCATGAACTGTTGTGAGGATCTTCTTCTTGAACCCTGAATCTGGCACTAATTAGACTCTATCCTTATAGAATATGAAATTGTCAATGACCCTATACCTGTCATACTATATCTTCCCATCCATAAACTCACAAGTGAACTTGTTCTTGGAATATTACACTAACAAGTGGGATTTCCAATCTGCTGAAATATCCATCAAAGAACATGTTGCAGGTCTCCTCGATAGTGCATCAGCCACAATGTTCTTCTTCCCCTTGACATACTCTATGTTGAATTCGAATTCTTGTACCTTCTTCACCCATTTTTGTTGGCACTCACTGAGGTCCTTCTGCTCAAGGAAATACTTCAAGTTGTTGTGATCTATTTTGACCACGAATTTGTTGCCCACCAAATATTGTTTGAATTTGGTCAAGGCATGCATGTTTGCCCAAATTTCCTTGTCATAAATGGAGTATAACCTCTCAAGATGACTGATCTTCCTACTCTCAAATACAATGGGTGTCCTCCTTGCGTCAAAATTGCCCTGATACCCTCATCAGATGCATCACACTCTAATACAAATGGAAAAGTGAAGTCTGGTAATTCAAACACTGAACAAGTGCCCATGACTTCCTTCATGTGATCAAAGGCTTTATGTGACTCATAAGTTCAGATAAAATCCCCATGCTTGGTAAGATTCGTCAGTGGTGCTCCAAGCTGAGAAAAATCCCAGAAAAACCACCTGTAATAGTTGCACAACTCGAATAAAGTCCTCAAATCATTCACACTCCTGGGAGTTGGCCAATCCAAAATGGCCCCAATCTACTCCTAGTGTACATGTACCCCCTATGCACTAATGATTTATCCCAAGTAAAGTATCTATGTCATACTTAACTCACACTTGGACTCTTTGGCGTACAGTGATTACGCCTCCATCATGCTCAATAACTCATCCAAGTGCCTCATATCCTCCTTCCATGTCTTGTTGTAGACCAAGATGTCATTGAAGAAAACCAAGACTGATTTCCTCAACTGATCCCTGAAGATGTGGTTCATGTAAGACTAAAATGTAGTTGGTGCGTTGGTTATCCCAAATGGCATAACCAGGAACTCAAAATGTCCAAAGTGACATTGAAGTGTCCTCTTCTCTATGACCTTATCTCGGTTGTTGATCTAATGATACCCAGAGCGTAGACTACCCCATGTAGTTCATCCATCAACTCGTCAATGCAAGGGATAGGATACCAGTTCTTGATGGTTTTCTTGTTTAAGGCCCAGTAATCAATGCACATCCTCATGGTACCATCCTTCTTCATAACTAAGACAACTGAAGAAGCGAATGGACTATTGCTAGGTCTGATGTGTCCCATTGCTAGAAATTTGCACTCCCAATGTCTGAAAAGTGTGCCCCAGATGATTCCTTCTTCGAAATCTGATGAGGAACTAGGAAAAATATGTGCCTTTCCTTCCTCTCAACTGGGTTGGAGGGGAATCTCTGAAATCTCACTCAAAGGGAAAAGTTGATGCACTAAACCTCCTCAAAAGTTGCACCCTCACCCTGAATGAGTGCACCCTTGTTGCTGCAACCTACAAATTTTTTGTTGAAGATCGATGGAATATCTGTGTGACCTCCCCGGTGACTAGGGTGTGTCTCTCAACACTGAAATCAGCCACTGGTGTATTCCTCCTGGAATCCACTAAGCTACCTCTCCTGAGATGCACCTCTCTCCTCATTGAAAATTCAAAATATACATAATGATGAATTAGGTCGTTGAACCTTCTCTTATAGCTGCCTGAAACCCTAATTCATTGTTGACTTCTAATTTTATCTCGTTTGTTCTATTTTTATCTCAAATTGGCTTAAAAGCACTTTTAGCCACTTTTAGCTCAATGTCACTTTTAGAATATAACACCTTTGATTGAAATGAGCTCTAGTAACCTTGTTTACCCTTTTCTGACCCTGGATATAGTATAATGGGGCAGTTTACACCATTAAACCTCCTCTCTAGAGCTCTTGTTTGGAAAGAGACATTACAGTCCTCCCTTTCTGAAATTGCTTGTACTCAAGCAATACCAATCTAGGGTGTTGTAACACCTGCTCGCTCTCCCAAGTACCGTCCTCTGCTAGAATCCATCTCCATCTGATCAACCACTCTCTGATTACCCTGATCCTCAATTTCCACTCCCGGAACTCCAATACCTCCTCTGGAACCAACTCCAACTGTCCCTCCTCATCCAATGGGGGAATCTCCTCTGAGGTGTTGATGAATTTTCCCACTTCCTTTTTTAGGAAAGATACGTGGAACATGTTATGAATCCTTCTCCCCTCTGGAAGCTCTAGATCATAAGAAACCTCGCCTACTCATCGTATAATACTGTAAGGGCCATAAAATATGGGCTTGAGATTCTCAACCCTACTATTCTTTAGATATGATTGTCTGTAAGGTTGGAGTCTCAAGAAAACCAGATCCCCAACCTCAAAGTTGTGCTCTATCTGGTGCTTATCCACGCTCATCTTCTATCGGTTTCGTGTCGTCTGCAAGTTCTCTTTTAGAAACTTGAGAATCTCCTGACTCTCTGTGATCCAATCCTTGGCCTTGGCAACTCTCCTCTCCAAGAAAACCAAGTATACGAAAGTGGGAGCATCATATATGTACAATGCTCAGAAGGGTGTCATACCAATGGACATGTGGAAAGTGGTGTTGTAGCAATGCTCTCCTAATGTAGCCACTTGACCCATGTTCTCTGCTTTCCACCTACATAGTTCCTCATATACCCTTCAACCCACTTGTTGACAATCTCGGTCTTCCTATCTATCTGAGGGTGATAGCTAGTGTTGGGTGTCAAATCTGTCCCCACCAATCTAAACAACTCCCTCTAGAATGTCCCAATAAATCGACTGTCCCTATCGCTGATGATGTTCCTCAGCAACCCATGAAGTTTGAAGACCTCCCTGAAGAATAACTCAGCTACCTGAACTATGTTTTACTCTGTCGGTATGGCAAAGAACTGAGCAAACTTGGTCAAACCATCGACCACTACATATATGTAGTCCTTACCCTAGACCTTGGGTAGGCCTATGATGAAGTCCATCGATATACTTTCCCATTTCCGCTCTATATTGGGAAGTGGTTGAAGTATCCCTACGGGAAGAGTATGCTCTGGCTTGTTCTGCTGGCAAGTCACACACTCACTAATGTGTCTCATAACTTCCTATTTGAGGCCCTTCCATGAGAACCTCTCCCTGATCTGTCTGTAGGTTTTGAAAAACCCTCGATGGCCTACTAGTGGTGAATCATGAACTGTTGTGAGGATCTTCTTCTTGAGCCCTAAATATGTCACTAAGTAGACTCTATCCTTATAGAATATGAAATTGTCAATGACCCTATACCTATCATACTGTATCTGCCCATCCATAACCTCACAAGCAAACTTGTTCTTGGAATATTCCACTAACAAGTGGGATTTCCAATCTGTTGAAATATCCATAAAAGAAAATGTTGCAAGTCTCCTCAATAGTGCATCGGCCACAATGTTCTTCTTCCCCTTGACATACTCTATGTCGAAGTCAAATTCTTGTACCTTTGTCAGCCATTTCTGTTGGCACTCACTGAGGTCCTTCTGCTCAAGGAAATACTTCAACCTGTTTTGATCTGTTTTGACCACGAATTTGTTGCCCACCAAATATTGTTTGAATTTGGTCAAGGCATGCATGTTTGCCCAAATTTCCTTGTCATAAATGGAGTACAACCTCTCGAGATGACTGATCTTCCTACTCTCAAATACAATGGGGTGTCCTCCTATCATCAAAATTGCCCTGATACCCTCGTCAGATGCGTCACACTCTAGTACAAATGGAAAAGTGAAGTATGGTAATTCTAACACTGAACAAGTGCCCATGACTTCCTTCATGTGATCAAAGGATTTATGTCACTCATCAGTCCAAATGAAATCCCCATGCTTGGTAAGATTCGTCAGTGGTGCTCCAAGCTGAGAAAAAGCCCGGAAAAACCACCTGTAATAGTTGCACAACTCGAATAAATTCCTCAAATCATTCACGCTCCTGGGAGTTGGTCAATCTAGAATGGCCTTGATATACTCCTGGTGTACATGTACCCCCTATGCACTAATTATGTGGCCCAAGTAAAGTATTTATGTCATACTGAACTCACACTTTGACTCTTTGGTGTATAGTTATTGCGCCTCCATGATGCTCAATACCTCATCCAAGTGCCTCATATCCTCCTTCCATGTCTTGTTGTATACCAAGATGTCATTGAAGAAAACCAAGACTGATTTCCTCAACTAATCCTTGAAGATGTGGTTCATGCAAGACTGAAATGTAGTTGGTGCATTGGTTATCCCAAATGGCATAACCATGAACTCAAAATGTCCAAAGTGACGTTGAAGTGTCGTCTTCTCTATGTCCTTCTCTCGGATGTTGATCTAATGATACCCAGAGCATAGACTAAACCATGTAGTTCATCCATCAACTTGTCAATGCGAGGGATAGGGTACCAGTTCTTGATGGTTTTCTTGTTCAAGGCCCAGTAATCAATGCAAATCCTCATGGTACCATCCTTCT
This sequence comes from Picea glauca, assembly GCA_000966675.3. Classification (NCBI taxonomy): domain Eukaryota; kingdom Viridiplantae; phylum Streptophyta; class Pinopsida; order Pinales; family Pinaceae; genus Picea; species Picea glauca. The sequence continues at coordinate 270,934 of JZKD02S1994654.1, forward strand.
TCAGAACTAAGACAACTGAAGAAGCAAATGGACTATTGCTAGGTCTGATGTGTCCCATCATTAGAAATTCCCTAATTTCTTTCTCTATCTCATCCTTGAACCATATGTTAGCACTAGAAGTCACCTCTAGATTGCAGCAGAGGTAAGCCCAGTACCCATTAGTTTTTATGTCAAAATGAATCAATTTAAGGGGGTTCTAATGGATGTAAACTCAGGATGATATCGCTTTAACTCAGAAAACTAGGTTGTATGCACAGGCATATGAGGTCTTGATCTAAATTCAGATAGTAAGTTGTAGTAAGGGTGAGTAGGGGGCAAAACTTGAGGAGAAAATGTAAAGGACTTCTATGTACATCCGATCTTCCAATAGCCTAAAGAGGAAATCGTTGAATACAAGATCCTCTTAGATCCAAAAACTTCAGAAAACTGAAGATGTTATAACAACACTATAATCAAACATGTATCACAACATGATTACAACTACTCGAATGGATCATCCATGCCCAAGCCTTCAATATTAGAGGCAAAAGAGGTGGAAAAGAAGGTTGACTTTCATTAAACAAGAAGTCTCAAAATGCAATACATAACCAGAGGCTTTACTAAAAATTTACATGCGGGATCTTAGCTCAACCATCGACCTTAAACAAAATGGAAAAAATTCCTACATATACTCTGAACTAGCTCTGACTGCCTACGGCGATATTTTCATGTTTTTCAATCTTTGTGTTGATGAGCTTCTCTATCAGGCTGTGCATGCAGACGTTGGTAAGACTGCCCATGCAGTCTTCTTTCAGACATGATCTCTATCAGTCTGGACTGACTGTTTTCTTCTACGTTTGTCCTTTTTCGGCTTTCTATTTAAGGAAGGAGACGATCGCTCACCCACCTTCCATGTTTACATTAAATACTTCATGGGGATCAGAGTGGGAAGAGTTAATTCCTGCAGCTGGAAGATGTGGCGGCCTTTCTTTCATTGTCTATGCTTTGTTGGATGTTATCTGGGAAGACTAGAAGGCGGACGAAGGATGTTGACAAGGAGGAGTTGGAGAGATGATTGGAGCGAGCTCAGCAGGCTACAACAAATGCTCGGTGGCTAGGTGGAAAGACGTGATAGCAGAGATGGGACCAGGAAAGCGCGGGCACCGACATGGGAGAGCTAAGGTGGGAAGGTGTAGGGGTGATATGGAGAGGAGAGGGGATGCAGTGGTAGAGGGAGAGTGGGGATGACCATATAGGTGGAGGTGACATGGGAGACAGATGGCGGAAGGCGAGAGGTGGAAGCAGGAAGGAGACATGACATGAAACTGGAGTGGGAGACACATGGCATGCAGGGGCAGAGAGGTGAAAGGTGATAATATGACAATCGAAAGGAGACAAGCGAGTGGAAGAAAGGTGTCTTTAGGAGGACAGGGGGGTAAACAGAGGTGGTAAGTAGTCTACTCAAAGGGGGGGTAGGCAGTTAGTGGTTTAGTGCAGGGGGGGTCCGAGTTAGTGAGGAGACGCCATGTTAGTGGGGGGCCCGTGCTAAAAAACCAATTGCTTGGACCCCCTCCCCCCCTCCCGTTAAAGTTAGAAGGTCAGGGGGGTCCGATATGGATCCTGCGCTGTAGATCTGAGCACGCAGATCTCAGCCACTCAGATCTACGTGCCCCTTAGTATAACGCACCCAAGCACCAAAGACTTAGGATAAGGCCTCTTTGTGGGTTTCTTGCATGCTTCTTATCACTTTTTCTCTATGGTGTCCATTCCTGAGGTAAAAACACCCCTTTACAAACTTGTGTGATAAAATTTGTCTCCATGGGGGATGGCCTGCTCCCTTTGAGATGCCAAGAACTCACTATTTCAGTCACCTTACTGTTGGATTGTGGAGTCAGCTACTAAAATAGAAAGAAAATTATATTTACAATGGCATGGAGGAGACATGCATGGCTCAAACAAAGAAATTTTTAAGAAAATTCCCATTAACAGGGCCACAAAAACTTCACCCCCTTCCAAATTATGAAACCTGTAAATGTTATTTGGAAATATCTCAGAAATTTTGAAGGGTCCAATCCAGAGGGCTTGAAACTTACCATGCTTTCCCTTGTCCTATTTGGGTGCATCCCATTTGAGTACTAGATCTCCCAACTGGAAATCCTCTTTACTGCTCTTTTTGTCAAAGGCCTGCTTGATCTTTTGTTGATGTTCATGTGCTTTTTCCAGCATCTGCACTCTAGTCTATTGCACTTCTACCAGCTGTTGTATTCTTCTGATCATATCATCAAGATCCCCTTGGTAGTCTTGGAATAATTTTTCCACTGGCAAGGCGAGATGAGAAGGAAAGATGGCCTCAAATCCATACACGAGTTGAAAAGGAGAGACACCCAGAGATCTCTTTGTTGTCACTCTGTCAGTCCATAAAGAAAATTTGAGCTTTGAATCCCATGCTTTCTTGTTGTCCACTAGCAGTCTTTTGATAATATTTATAAGGATTTTGTTAGAGGACTCTGCTAGTCCATTGCCTTGGGGATAGTAGGGGGTGGAGTGGATCAATGAAATTCTAAACTGATAACAGAATTTGACCAATGGCTCGGCCTTGAAGGATGCAGTGTTGTCAATGATGATTATGTTCAGACAACCAAACCTTGCCATAATATCTTCAAGGAAACCAATGACTACTTTGAGAGAAGCATTCCTTGTGGGAATAACTTCTATCCATTTGGTGAAATAATCTGTTGCATTTAAGATCCATCTGTGTTGACCACTTGAAGCGAGATGAATTTCCACAATAAAGTCTAGGTCCCACTGCTGAAAGGGTCTTGCAACTACCACATGCTTCAATGGCAGAGACTTGAGTTGTTGCTTCCCAGAGAACTTTTTGCACTTAACACAAGCCCCGATATTTGCATAGACATCAGTGAATAGTCTAGGCCAAAAGTACCCAGCCCTAAGAATTTTATAGGCTGTGGTTCTCCAGAAGTGATGTCCCCCACATAGGTTGTCATGAAAATCAAACATAATCCTTTGCGCCTCGTGTGGATTTAAACATCTCGGGAGTAATCCTAGAGGGTCTTTCCAATACACGACCTGGTCAATAAGGAAATATCTAATTTCTTTGAACTTTAAGGCTCTAGCCTTACTTTTCCCCATTCCATCAGGAGGTCTTAACTCTTGCAGAAAAAATATAATCTCTTTGTACCAGGTGCATTCTTCCAATGGAGGGTTGATTGGTGGGCCTCCTTGAGACAACTCAGATTGTTGATTTTCTAAACAAGTGTTGATGAAGTTGACCTCCAAAGATTTGCAATTAGATTCAGCCAATAGCTTGGATAAACCTTGACCTTTGACTAGTTTGGTAGGATTTATTTCCAGATCAAACTCAAGGATTTTGGAAATCCACTTGCTCCTTCGTCTGTCTATGTCAGACTGAATGAGAATGTCCTTCACAGAAGCCGAAGGAACATATGCAATGACCTTTGAATGCAGAACATAAACTCTGAAATCTTTGAGAGCTCTCACCAAGGCATAGACCTGCTTCTCCATGATGTCATATTTTATCTCAACGTCCCTTAGTTCTCTGCTGAAAAAGGAAATAGGTTTCTCTAGCCCTTCAGCATTTTTCTGCAATAAGACAACGACCACTATATCAAAAGAATCAAAAGAAAAAATTGAAAAATCTTTGGAGTAATCAGGACTGATAAGCACAGGTGCCTCAATCGATGCTTTCTTGATTTGGTCGAAATAATTTATGGACTCAGCAGTCCATTTCACTTCATTCCCCTTCTTGAGAATGGTTGTAATATGCTTTACCAGTTCAACAAAATTTGAAACAAACCTTCTCAGAAAATTAATTTTTCCCAGGAAGGACTGAACTTCCTTCTTGGATCTGGCAAGTGACAAGGTTTGAATTGCTTCTACCCTACTTGAATCAATTTTGACTCCCTCAGTTGATACTATGTGTCCCAACAATTTTCCCTCTTGCATGGAAAATAAAGACTTCTTGGGATTTAAGGAGAGACCGAACATTCGACATTTAAAGAAGACACTTCCCAGATGACAACAATGTTCTTTAACAGATCTAGAGAAGATTGTAATATCATCCAGATAGATGACTACAAACTTGTCCCTTTCCCCAATAAAGGCTATATACATGGCTCATTGAAAGGTCACCCCTGCGTTCATCAATCCAAAGGGAATTTTAGCATACATGAATGTGCCCCAAGGAGTGGTGAAAGTTGTCTTTTCTCTATCTTTAGGAAGGACAGAGATCTGATTGTAGCCTGAAAATCCATCAATCATGGAAATTTTGGATGCACCTATCACCCTCTACAATATATGTCTCATCTTTGGCAAAGGATAATTTTCCTTTTTGGAGCTTTTGTTCAGGTTCCTAAAATTGACACACAATCTGATTTCTCCATTTTTCTTTCTTACTGGGACCAGGTTGGTGACCCACTCCGAATATCTCAAAGGGACAATTATTTGAGTATCCAATAGCTTATTTACATCTCTTTCCATAAAAGGTAGCAGCATGGGTTTTATTTGTCTTAATTTCTGCCTAAATGGTTTGACCTCCTCTTTCAATGGGATCTTATGCTCAATGACACTTGTGTCATATGTTTTGAGATATTCATAGGTCCAGGCAAACACATCAGCAAATTCTCTTAATAACTCATCACACTCAGTCCTTTGTTCCCTTGACAGGATGCTTGACAACTTGACAAATTTTGGATCCTCCTATGTGCCAATATTGCACTCATCCACATCATCTTCCTCATTTGAGGCCTTACCCTTTACTGCCACATCATTCATGTCAAATAGTCTTTCCAAAGGAACTAGTCCCTTTGGGATATGATTGTTGGGCAGCTGGACAATATGGTGGTTAGCAATTTTGTTTAGAAAAATGTCATCATGAGGATTTATTTTAGAATCAGGATCTTGATCAATGTGTAATGCAGAAAACTCATCAATAGTCTCCAAGAATCTTTTGATTTCCAGATCATCCTCAAACACTTTCCAATGTTTGACATTGTCAGGTATAGAGGGTCTATATTTCACTTCTAGATCATACCTAAGTTTAGGTGGCAGAGGGACTCGCAAATTACTTGTTGACGTAGCCATAGAATCAGCCATAACATTCTCATCTCTTGGAACAAATGAGATGTTGAAAGCCAAGAAAAAATTGTCGACTAGATCCCAGACTTCATTTTTGTAACTCCTAAGCCGAGGGTGCTTGGCTTAATAAATTTTTCTGATCTGATGGAAAATTAACTCAACATCCCCAAACACTGATATATCTTTAATTCCCATGTCCTTTGCAACCCTCAAACCAAAAACAAGAGCTTCATACTCTGCCACATTATTGGTAGTTTCAAATTCTAACTTGTAGGACAGAGGTATAATTTCTTGCATAGGTGAAACAAGGACCAGTCCAGCACCAACACCTTCTCTAGAAGAGGCTCCATCAAAGAACATTTTCCAAATAGAGGCAATCAGGGGAGAATCTTTACAGAGAGTAAGGGACTGCTTTCTGATTTCAAGAGGGGGTTCAAGGGCATCAGTGAGTTGCAACAAGTTGGATCCCATATCAGTATCAAGTGAAAAAATAGGATGGTTTGTGGGGTATGCTTCATCGCTAATAATATAGGCCAACTGAGCTTCTATGTATAGTCTTCTATGCTCCCCCCTCCCTCCGCAAACATAGGAATGGTAGCATATGTGAGGTCCATCTACAAGGTTCCCCCAAGTCTTTTTATCCAATATCTTGACAAGAGCATGCCAAACTTGGGGGGGACATCGGCTACCACAATATCCATCACTACACTTTTCATGGGTAGCTGAAACAAGGTCAAAACCAGATCCTTGATGACACCAAGACACTGTACCTTCCTCGAGTCAAAATAATACAAGTCATGATAAGATTTTGTGATTTCTAGTCCCAAATCATCTATGACAGTTTTGGGCATGAGATTATGAGATTCCCCTAAGTCCATCAAACAATTATGCAGCACCTTATCATGTATGTTCAGTGAGGTGTAGAAGGGAGGGGATGAATCGTCTTTGTCTTCTATCAAGGGACCTAGAATGACTGTTGGATTTTCATCTTGAAGGTTTACTGAGTCTATGGAATAAGATGAAGGCTCGGGTTGCAACAGCTTAGAGAGAAATCTTTTAAAATATTCATTATTGACTAGCTCTAAAAGGGGTACAAGGATCCTAATCTTATGAATTTCATGCTCAAACTTGAAAGAGGAGGGGGGATTCATAATTTATTTTACTTCTAGGACAGAACCTTTGGCTAATGGTGAGGGATTCTGTGTTTTCTTCTCCTTGTTGTTGTTGGTTGCATCTTTAGCAGGATTCTCTGCTCTAGAAGTTTGATCAGGGATGTCAGACTTCCCTTCTTTCTTCTTAGACCTGATATTATATCTATGGGGACTACTATTGGTCTCCTCCCCTTTTCTCATCTCATTTATTTGGTTGTCCATGAGGGACTCCTCATATGCAGATTGGGTCAAATGGGGGAATGGGTGGGTGTCTTCAAGACAATGGATTTCAGGATCAATCTCTTCTTCCTCACCTTCTTTATCAGAAACAATATTATTTTGGAGAGGGGTTTGGATTTTCTGATCATCCCTATCTCTACTGCAAGGTTGTCTTGGAAGTATCTGAGGGGAATTGTTTGGTCTTCTAAAGTTGTCTCTGTTTTCAGCATTTTGGGCACTCTTATAACTCTGCTTCCCTTCAAATTTCATCTTCTCCATCTCTGCAAAAAGAGATTTTACCATCTTGGTCAATTCATCTACTTGAGGATGGGATGCAGAGGAACCTGAGGTTGAAGCTTCAGATCTCCCTCTTCCTTTGTCTCTATCAGTTTTATTCCTGAGTCTGTCAACTGCCAAAACATTGGACTCTACTTCGAGGGTTGCATCTTTCATATAAGCCAAGGAAGTAGCTCTTCTTTCTCTTAACAAAAGGCAAAAATCGGGGTCAAAAGCACTAGCATAAGTAATTTTAGTAGAGGCTTTTGTAGGCTTTATCTCAGCAGGGATCTTATTGTACATTTTGTTGAATCTTTTGGATAAATCAGAGTCAGATTCTTCCTCTTTTCTTTTTAGGGACCCAAACTCTGTGATATAATACATAAAGTCTTTTTTATCCCCCCATTGTCTCAAGAAGATATCATCTAAAGCCTCAATCCCATCAATGGATCCAGGGGTTAATCCTCTAAACCATTTCCTAGACTCACCATCAAGGCTCTAGACAAAAACTCTCATCCACAAATCCTCATTTTCAATATTCAAATTGACTGCATAATTGTAGAAGGCAGCAAGGTGCTCTTCAGCAATTATGTCTTCTTCTCCAGTGAACTTGGGCATGTATTTCAGGTAATCTCCGGCAGGGAGAGAATTCATTGGTTGAGGTAGGATTAGAGGAGCATATATTGCAACCACTATGGAATCCATTATGTTCCTAGGGGGATTAGCACCTTCCATAGGGATGAGAGGTGGAGGAAAAACAGGAGAAGATGGAGCTCGAACAAGGGAGACTGGGGGTGTGTTCCTGGGAATAAAGGGAAACTGCAGAGGATTGTAGGAAAAAGCCACAGGGCTTGAGGAAATAGAGGTTTCCCTTTCTGCAAAATTAGTGAATCTAATAGGAGGAGGAGTAGTGAAACTGGGAGAGGGGAAATCAACAGGAAAACTCCCAAAATTTAAACTTCTAGAAGCTCCAGCAGATGGTGTAATAGGAAAATGAGAAACAGCTACTGGAGTTGCTATAGGAAGATGGTGAAAATCATCAGAAATACTTGGTTCAGCATATGAAGTACCTTCTTGAAGGGTCCTTCTCCTTATGATAATTTTCTCTGGGTCAGCTTCAGGTGTTGCTAAAGGCAGTTGTGGAGTAGACCTCATGTGTCTGCCTCTGGAATCCACAGCTAAAATAGTGGATTCACCAGGTGTACAGTTGTAATATTCAATGTATTGAGTCCTAAAGCACCTTCAGAACCAGTAAGATTTATCATTCAATCCCAGGGAAAATATTTAATTCATCCCTAGAAATAGTGCCAGAAATGTTAGCACTAGAAGTCACCTCTGGTTTGTAGCAGAGGTAAGCCCAGTACCCATCAGTTTTTATGTCACAATGAATAAATTTAAGGGGGGTCTAATGGATGAAAACTCTGGATGATATCGCTTTAACTCAGAAAACTAGGCTGGTATGCACAAGCAGATGAGGTCTTGATCTAACTTCAGACAGTAAGTTGTAGTAAGGGTGAGTAGGGCGCAGAACTTGAGGAGAAAATGTAAAGGACTACTATGGACATCCATTCTTCCAGCAGCCTAAGGAGGAAAAGATTTGAATACAATATCCTCTTGCATCCAAAAACTTCAGAAAACTGAAGATGTTGTAACAACATTGCAATCAAACATACATCACAACATGATTACAACAACTTGACTGGATCATCCATGCCCAAGCCTTCAATATAAGAGGCAAAAGATGTGGAAAAGAAGGTTGACTGTCATTAAACAAGAAGTCTCAAAATGCAATACATAACTAGAGAACCAGAGGCTTTACTAAAAATTTACATGCGGGAGCTTAGCTCAACCATCGACCCTAAAAAAAATGGAAAAAATGCCTACATATACTATGAATTGGCTTTGACTGTCTGAGGTGATCCTGTCATGATCTCCAAGCTTTGCGTTGATGAGCTTCTCTATCAGGCTGCGCATACAAACGTTGGTAAGACTGCCCATGCAGTCTTCTATCAGACACGATCTCTGTCAGTCTGGACTGACTGTCTACCTCTGTGTTTGTCCTTTTCCAAATTTCTATTTAAGGAAAGAGACGATGTCTCACCCACCTTCCATGTTTACATTAACTGATTCATTTGGATCTGAGTAGGCAGAGTTAACGCCTGCAACTAGAATACATGGAGGCCTTTATTTCATCGTCTATGCTTTGCTGGATGTTAGCTGGGAAGACTGGCAGGCAGATGAACGATGTTGATGAGGAGGATCTGGCGAGATGATTGGTGCGAGCTCAACAAGCTACAACAAATGCTCGATGGCCAGGTGGAAAGACATGATAGCGAAGATGGGACTGGGAAAGCATGGGCATCGGCATGTGAGAGCTAGGGTGGGAAGGTGTAGGGGTGATGTGGAGAGGAGAGGGGTTGTGGTGGCAGGGGGAGAGTGGGGATGACCATATAGGTGGAGTTGACATGGGAGATAGATGGCGAAAGGTGAGAGGCAGAAGCGGGAAGAAGACATGACATGAAACTGGAGTGGGAGACACATGGCAGGCATGGGAAAAGAGGGGAAAGGCACTGATATGACAGCCGAGAGAAGACAGGCAAGTGGAAGACAGGTGTCGTCGGGAGGCAAGGGTGGTAAATTGAGGTGGTAAGTGGTCTACTCAGAGGGGGGGTAGGCGGTTAGTGGTTTAGTGTGTGGGGGGTCCGAGTTAGCGAGGAGGTTCCACATTACTGGGGGGTACGCACTCAAAAACCACCTGCTCGGACCCCCCCGTTAAAGGTAGAAGGTCGGGGGGGTCTGATATGGATCCTACGCCATAGATCTGAGTGCGCAAATCTCATTCACTCATATCTACGTGCCCCTTAGTATAACATGCATGGGCACCAAAGACTTAGGATAAGTCCTCTTTGTGGGTTTTTTGCATGCTTCTTGTCACTTTCTCGCTATGGTGTCCATTCCTGAGGGAAAAACACCCCTTTACAAACTTGTGTGATAACACCACCTAGGATGGCGATAGGGTGGGGTGATCATATGTTTGGCCCCCTCCTCCAACTCATGGTGTGCTCAAACCCCCTGTCAAGTGGTCTCCCTGGTGGAATCGACCCAAAAACCTATTGATTTCATCCCAACAAGATCTTGATCTTTGTATGATATTGTTGTCGACCCTTTGAATCCTTCCGCATAGTGATCAAGCACTATGTGGCATATGCTACCTCCCCATGTCTAAATATCCTCTCCATCCTCTTGGCTAAAACTGTCATGGGTGGTCCTGTTGACATGTCTCTCAGAACAACCCTCTTCATGTCACTGTCTCTGAACCCCATATCCAAGGTTTGGTAATTGGTGGTGATTTTTCCCAAGGTGATCATTCACTAGACTCCCAATACCACATATATGCTAGATATCTCAACCACATAAAATGTGTCTCTCACTATGTATTTGCCTAACTTTATCTCCAAGTTCAGAACTCTATCTAGACACTCCATTGTATGGTCATCTGCTAATGCAACATCAAACCCCTCAAACTCCTCTGTCTGAAGTGCCTGTCTTGATACCAATGAAGCGTAAATGAAGTTGTGGTTGGTCCCACCATCTATCAAGGAAATTTCTCGTTGTCCCTGAATAGTCCCTTTGATATGGAGAGTATCATACCTAGGAACACCAGGAAGGGTCTCTATGACTCCTCCCTTTGTTGGTTTTTTTTTTGTTAGCCTGCTCAGGAAGTTGTGGAACTATCGGTGTGCGGGACCCTACCAGTGTCAGTGGTCTATGGGGAGGTCACTCCTCTGCCTGTGTTGATTCCTCCTATGAGCTAGTGGATCCACTGCCATGCTCCTCCTCCTCACTGTCCACACTCTCTGTTGCCACCTCAATATAATGAATCTCTCCCTTTCCCATGCACCTATGGCTTGGGACCCAAGGGTTTCTGCAGTTGAAGTAAAGATTCTTCCTCATAATATCTTACCTCGTCTCATCATCTAGCTTCTCCTTGATCTTCCATTCTATCTGGAATGGCTTCATGTCTCGATCCTTCTATGGTACAAAGGGTTTGGAAAAGAGTTTAGTCTTTGGCACTGAGTCTACCAAATATTGAGTGCGTAAGATGGTATCCTGCAATGTGTGAGGCATGTATTCCTTCACCCATCCTCTCAAGGGATCTATGAGTCCCTCTGTGAATAACATGATCATCCTGGGCTCTGATATATCTTCCACTGCCACTGCTACCCATTGAAACTCTGTGATGAATACCTTTGTTGTGCCAGTTTGTCTCAACTAGGCTAGATCCCCAAAGTGGATCTCGGGATCCCTCCTGTCAAACCTGTCCATAAGTCTCTCTGTCAACTCCATGTAGTAGGTGATGTGACTGTGTCCCAACGTCACAAATCCATGATGCCACCACTCATGTGCCTCACCCTCCAAGTGTAGGGTAGCGAAATTGATGGCCTATGTCTCGGTCATCTAGTTGAGCTTATAGTATGTGTCTAGCTTTTGTACCCAAGATTTGGTGGTGCATTTGGATGATATGTTAAAAGAAGGTATGTTGATTTTACCAACTTTTCAAATGAAATCAATGTTATTCCCATGTTTTTGTTGTTGTCCTCCTCTGATTGAGTGGGTGGCCTTTGTGCTATCAATTGTTGTGCTTCCGTTGGGGGTGCCATCTGGAAACTGGGGAACAATGGACTGAGAATCCTACTCGAAGAGGTGTATGTGTGAGTAGGAGACTAGCATCTACTGCCTACCCCTGATTTCCCCAATGTTGCATGTGGGGCTTGTGTGCTCAAGGTGCCCACTGTAACCAATCTATCATCCATATGTGCGAAGGACTGATTCATGTCTTGTTGACTGACTACCAGATTGTCGAGTACTTGCATGAAGGTTTCCTCTAGTTCCATGGGGGTCTTACCACCACGTGATGGTATCTCATATCTGTCTCCTAAAATCCTCTCTTCCTCATGCTCATCCTCATGCTCTACGCTTCTCTCTGCTTCCCTCTGTGCCTCTTCCTCTTCCTCTGAGCTGGGAGGAAAAGGGGGGAAATCAAGTCTAGTTCTTCCCTCCTTGTGTCTGTTGGAAGTGACATATTCGTCACCTACGTGCTCACGGCCCCTCGGGTCCTCTGTTGCACTCATCGTCTTTAGTCACAAGCTGGTAGGACTAAAGATTTGATACCACTGTAATGTTCCTGACTTGGCTAGTCTAGGAAACTCTCCTAATGTTTGTGTAAGATTAATTGTTTACATCATATAAATGAGCATTCAAATAATAATGGCGACAAAAGACTGCAAAGCTTATATTATGAAATCTTCATGGAGTACAAATGTTGAATGCGGTTGAATAAAATAAATCACTCGGCTAGATCAATGAAAAAAGGATCTTAACCGAAATACAATAGAAACTAAAAAAATAATATCTAATACCTGAAGAATGTTGTGGAGTTCAATAGATGATATGAAGAACTGTTGCGGATATGACAGTTCGTACGGCAACTGCTGAAATTATGGAAAGTTCACCCTGGTGGCTATACCTCTCAGAAATGCCTGGAAATTGTCCCAAACAATGCTCCTTGCTCTTCCTCACAGTCCTGGTGACTTTCTGGACCTCAACTAGTGTATCTGGTCCCTGGATGGATCCCCTGGGGGAAATGCACCCCCTCTGCTCTGTAAAATTCTTCCCTAGTGATTCAACCATTGGAATCACTTGATGTGTGTCTCAAATTGATCACCCAGGTCTACTGTGAAATAGGTCAAAAGGATTTCCCCATATCCGAACACATGATCGTTCAGGAACCCCAAATGTGTCCTCCCCAAGTGTCGCATTCCAAATGTCTGGAAAGTGCGCCCCATATGATTCCTCCATCAAAATCTGATGAGGAACCAGGAAAAATATGTGCATTTCCTTCCTCTCAACTGGATCAGAGGGGAATCTTTGAACTCTCCCTCAAAGAGACAAGTCGATCCACTGAACCTCCTCAGAAGTTGTGCCCTCACCCTGAATGAGTGCGCCCTTGCTACTGCAACCTACAAAAATATTGTTGAAGATCGATGGAAGATATGTGTGACCTCATCGGTGACTAGGGTGTGTCTCTCAACACCGAAATCATCCATTGTTGTATTCCTCCTGGAATCCACTAAGCTACCTCTCCTGAGATGTGCCTCTCTCCTCAATGACAAGTCAAAATCTACATAATGATGAATTAGGTTGTTGAACCTTCTCTTGTAGCTGCATGAAACCCTAATTCATTGTTGACTTCTAATTTTAGCTCGTATGTTCTATTTTTAGCTCAAATTGGCTTAAAAGCACTTTTAGCCACTTTTAGCTCAATGTCACTTTCTGAATATAACACCTTTGACTGGAGTGACCTCTAGTAACCATGTTTACCCCTTTCTGGCCCTGGATATAGTTTAATGGGGCATTTTATACCATTAAGCCTCCTCTCTGGAGCTCCCATTTGGAAAGGGACATTAAATGCACGCACTAGAAATTTATCAGCATGGAATGAGAGTGGGAACAAGAGAGGAATTTGCCTTTATTGTTTCCCCATATTTTCGATGGTCTATATCAAAATTTTGCAAATCCTCATCCTGAGGATGAAATTGTATACTTTTGACATAAAAAACCTTATTACTTCAATAATTGTAGTATGGGAGTCCTCTTTGAAAAGGTTTGAGAAATAATTTACTCCTTCATTTGCAATATCTTTAAAAATTGTTTCCCACCTTTCATTCCCTTTGTTAATTTCCAAGTAGAGTTAATGTTTTTCCTATTGTTTAAATATATATGAAAGAACTTGGTATTTTCATCACCTACTTGTAGCCATATGGCTCTACTCCTAATATTCCATCCTTTCTCTTTCTCCAATAGGATGTTCCTCTTTTTTTCTTACAGGGTCTTCACCTCCATCTTTTAAGCCTCATTCAAATAGCCAAATTCGTGCACTGTTATAAAGAATATTCAAACCTTCTTCCACTTCTTTGAGAATATTGTCATCTTTCTATTTTTTATCCATTTCCCATTTGGTTGATATCTCCTTTACCTCTTTCAGATTTTGTTGAATTGAATAGGTGTAGACTCTGTTAATTTTTCATCATAGGGTTTCCAACTATCTTTAATCTTCTTTACAAACTACTCCATCTTTAACCATTATGGGTTCAATTTTAAAGGGATGGATGGTTTTCCTTAATTCAAAGTTACGTCTAATGCAAATGGATTATGGTCAGACTCCCCTCCCAAGGAAACCCATTGTTTTACCCAAATAACTACATCCAAACAACCTTCATAGATGAAGAACCAATCAATCCTCTTGACAATTATGTCATCCCATTTTCTCTTATTCCTTTAGGTGGGAGTCATCTTTGATGGCTCAATTTCCAACAAGCTATTTCTTCCAGTTTTCTTATACATAAACATGAAAGACAATCCATTTGTGTTGCAGGTCCCCATATTTCTAAGGATCCTAATGTAAAGTTTAGATCTCCCCCTATCACTACAGGTCCACTCCAATTAAATTCCAATTTGAAGAACCTATCTAGTACTCAACCCTATCCAAGGACTATATACATTCAAACTAGAGATCTCTTCATTCATATTTAGTGAGAAAAGGGAGACCCTTGGACTTGTAGAAAAACCCTAGTAGATAGTGAGGGTATAAGATCACCTTTTCCAACCAATTATCTTCCTACCATATCTCCCAATAGCATCAATATAATTGAAATACCACCCAACCACAAATTTTGGGAGTTCTTGAGTTATTTTCTCCCCATCGGTCATAATTTCTTCAAACAAGATAATAGAGGGTTTTAAGGCCTCTATTAGCCTCTTAATGGACAATTTATTTGATGAATTGGATATCCCTCGATATTTTAGGTTCAAGAAGATCATTTAAGTCCCTCGCAAGGGGAATTTAATCTGAGAGTCTCTATCAATGATAATTGTTTTTCGCATATGATCTCTAAATATGCTTGTTTCATCGCCATGGACATGAATGAATTTCTCCCTCTTTGGTTTTGTTTTTGGTGTTTCTCATCAAGCAACCCTAACCCACTTTGCCACATTCCCAGGAAATTTGAGGGTGTCTTTAATCTTGGTTCTAAGGTTGAATTTTGAGGATTCCTAGGGAGTGGAATCTTATGAAGTCACCCAGGCCTATGTTCCCATCCTTGGGACTGTAGAAGTCCCTACCTAGACATATTCATCTACCATAGGTCTTTCATTCACAACAATAAGAATGAGGGTCAAGGAGACAATATTTTCAATGGTAGAAAGACTAGGAAAAAATCCATTGATTGACTTAAATCATTTAAATTATACATCCAACCCCCAAGCTCCAAAAATTAAATTTCCATAGGATATTCTTTTAATTGGGAAAGGTAAATGTGATGACTTACTCATGAGAGGCATGCATACTTTGTTGTCATTGATAGTGTACAATCTTTGATCCTTGTGATGACATGTGGCAAAAGGTTTTTCTTTTTATTCCAATGGGATATCCATAAGACATTAAATGGGCCTATTATCACCAGTATCCTCTGTCCATCTTGGGTTATGATGGATTTCCATCAGTTCCTCCCCAAATACTTTTGGTTGTTTTCTCTGAGCCCGCATCTTCTTTTGAAATGGGTATGTACAATCCACTACTAAGTTCCCATAGCTATGGAAGCACCCACACCTAAAGGGTGTTCCTTTATAGTCTAGGTTTAGCTGATATAGGTCTGCACCTCTCTTAATAACAATTTCTTCTAACAATCCTTTGCTTTTCTCTAATCCTAAAAGAATTATTTCCATACCGAAGTACCTTGTGTCTCAAAAAGAGTAATCAACTTCATAATATGAACTGAGAGAATTCCATATGGCTTCAAACACATCCTCTGACCATAATACTAGTCGAAGACCAAGAATTCGAACCCAAACTAGAAGAATATCCACACGAGTAGTTTTGGCATCAAAATTCACATGACACTTTTTCAAGAATAGATTTTGAGAACCCCACTTTTATCAACTATGTAAAATTTTGTTAACCCCTATCACCATTCTAAAAACCCATACCAACCAGCCCTTTTGCCATATTTATAATGCAGGGAGAGTAACCAACCAATGGTTCAAAAATTTCTTTTGTCTAATCCTTTAGACAATCACTAGTCATCTTTCTGCCAAGAAATTGGTTTATGACTGCTAGTTCTTTCAGTTCCAAGACATCATTTATCCTGGATTTCGTCCCCAAGTTCAAACTTACCAAGTCATGCATTTTTTTAATACATTTTCACATTTTGGGTTCCCTTTCCCCTTCTAGATGAGGTTTCCCTAGTATCCCCACTTGAACAATTATGGAACCGCTCATGAGGGTTAGATCCAGAAGTTTACTGATAAACCCTACCTCTAGTTGTGCTTCAAATTTAGAAATTGTGACATAGAAAAGTAATTCAATATCCCCGCAAGAAGAAAATGAAAGGATAATGGTACCACCACCTTCATAATGTTGAGTACAAGATTTGTTGTTATTGGTCCAATGGAATGACAGTCTGGGATCTCCAAGATCTGCTCCTTCGTATGCCACGAGTGGATTTTCTATTGAGACATTAAGAATCTCAGGGAACTCAACACCTCAACACTTGTCCTCTCCTCTAACTAATCCTCCACCCTAGATCCATTTGTGGATAAAACCTGGGCCAAATCATTAATGATTGTCATTATTTCCTCCTTCAGTGGTGCAACCCCACAAGATACCTCCTCCTTGAATCCAAAGGGGTGGTAGGTGTGCAAGTATATGGGTTTTACTAGATTATCCAACCCTCCATCAAGTCATCTGAGTTCCAAGTTCTCTTCATCCATTGTCAATAACTATGTCATGATGGTCTTGCCCTACTTCCCACCTCTCAGAACACTATGTTGACCCTAACTCGCACATGTGGAAACCCTAACACATGCTTGCAGAAACCCTCTCATCCTCCTTTTTTAAGGTCTTAAGACCACTTGTTCGAGTTCTTGTTCACTTATTCATGTGCAAGAATGGATCATGTAATAAATATTATTCATTACAAAAATACAAGGTGATCAATTATGTAAGCAAGCAAGATAGAAGCAAGGCCACTAAATGATGTTAAACATAATTTCAATCACAACAATGTCATACACACATTCAAAGACATAGACCTAAACCTAACCATGATATAATGGTGTATACTTTTATATATCTCATCGACAATGGTAAAATGAAAATATACACGATATATAGCTTATGAAATGGCCATTACTACAAGTACAATATCTATATTCTTGAATATTTTCTAGAATATATTTTAGGTCATCTTGTTCATATGACACCTAATGATAATAGTTATCACTCGTAACGAGTTCAATGTCTTTTATTTTCCTCTTATTCAATAATCAAACACCAATAATCAATCGATATTAAAATTTAAAAATTAAACCAACAACCAAACCAAGTAAAACCTTCTACTCTAAAAAGTAGTCCATATCAAAAAGAGACCAATTCAGCTAACAAACCCATATTCATCACCTACCAAAAAAAATTTCATAGTGAACTTATTAAATATGAAAAATAATCCAATGATCCTAGATTTAAGGATTGGAGCACCAATGATCCCAGATTTAAGGATTGGAGCACCGAAGCTCATCTCAACATAAATCATAGCAAAAGTGTAAAATTTATTGTGAATCGTAAAGTTTAAGACCTTCAAAAACTTGTTTGAGATGTTATTAATCACAATGAATGTTTTTCCATTCTAAAATTTCCATGAAGAGGTTTGAATTATTACTCATGCAGGTTTTAAAGAGAGTGGAATTATTGTTCAAACACAAGTTCTTGATACTTCATTTGTCATTGAGTATGATTTTAAAGAAATTGTGAACACAAAATAAAACATTGCATATTAAACATATACACATCCAAGATGTTTTTGACTTCCAAAGTTCACAAAAAACCCTAGGGTAGTTTTGGCTCTGCACCAAATTACAAGTGGAGGCAGCAATGGATAGGTGTGCATCAACCTACAGGGCTATGGTGGAGTAAAGAAAATAGAATGACATATCTATGTGGGTTTCCATGAGAGAACGTAAGCTCTCTAGTTTCAATACTCTACTTGTGATCTACCAAAAGGGGTATAGTACCTTGGATTGTCTCCGGAGGTCACATGCATATTCTTTCTCAAGGTCCTCGTACCTCTCAATGGGTTATAGGATCTTTAGATCTCCCTTCTAGAAGATACCTATATCCATCCAAGGATGGTCTCCGATAAGTGTTTTATAGGTGTAGGAAACGTAGTACCACTCATGTTAGACTCTGAAATGAATGTCGGTGTATCCAACTCCCAATGTTATGGATGACATCGTCTTAGATTATGTGAAGGATGAGAAGGACATGGAGGAGGTATTTCTCTCAGCGGCCAATATCCATCCTGCTACGCAGTATTGAATGCTCTGGCAAGTGGATTATAGTTCGTCGGATCTTAAAGAAATTCAAATATGATAGTTTATAATCCACCTACTGCAGCATTCAATGTTGCCATGTAGAAGGCTGGAAATTGCTCGCCATTTCTCTAACAAAGATTTTATTTGCATGCAATGGCTAAAACGGACGGTCTACTTGGAAAATCTACCTTTGTTGGATCTTAGTGGAAAAACCGATCTACCTTCAACTGCCCCTAAGTAGGGTAAAGTCTCTATGTAGATTGGGTACCAAGATTTTTCATCTCGCTTGGCTCCCATTTCAATTTAAGAATGTTTATTTAAACTCTAAAGCCAATATGCAGTCGCCACCTATGCATGCACCAGTTTTCTCGTCTGCTTCTAAGTCTGCAACTGAAATTTTTGTAAGGGGATCTGAGGAGGATTTTACAGTGGGTGAAGATTCAACTTCTAGGAAAAGGAAACAATGTTGTTGGAAGGTCCGCAAGGAAAATCAAAGAATGGGCATTGGGGCAGATGTATCATTGGAAAAGATCCCATAGATGCTTGGTAAGACAGTAGTTGGACGTTTTTGTGGGAATATGGTCTCCACATCATCTCTGCAAAAGGGTTAGACGTGAATTGGGTTGGATTCATCGGACATAGTCTCGAGTTCCATACCTTGGCTAGAGGTTGTATTTTTTATAAATTCAAATCCAATGCAAATATGATGGAAATTTTTAATAGAACGTGGGTCTGGGGTCCTTCGGTCTTGGTACTAAAAGAATGGGCCATTACCTTTGCTAAGGTTTGGGATATTCTACCAAATATGTTGATAGTGTTATAGGAAGACGCTATACTAGAGTCAATTGGTAATAAAATTGGTTGTTTTGTTTGCTTCGAACCAGGTTGGAAACAGAAGGAAAACCAGAGATGGGTATAGCTCCAAGTGGAGGTAGACCTTAGAGATGGGCTTCTAGATGAAATAGAACTAGTCTGGAGGGTTTCGTTTCAATGTTAGTTGCCATAAGGTTGTCCATTTGCAAGCTCAATGTCATAGACCACCTTCTTATTTTCCTATGTTCCATAGGACGTGGAAATGCAAGGCTAGTTCGAGTGTTTTTGGCTCTCTCAAGCAAAAGGAAGCAGTTGGGGAAACTCCGAATGAAGCCTTTTATTTTGTAAAATATATTATATCAATTCTTCAGGTGCAAGTAAGATTTATGATTCCTCTCTCTCCACTTGGATTCCCTCTTTTTTTTATTATAGCAAGTCTTCGGTCCCCCTTGTGCCTCCCCCATTGGGTAATTGGGTTGGCATCAAAAACAAGTCTTCCCATGTTCCAAGGGATATTTCCCTATCGGCCTATTACCCTCTTCCTCAATGATCCTCGGTCCCTTTCTCCCCCCCTCGTCCCCATTCTCCCAAGTGTTGTATCCCCTTGTTGTTCCCTTCCATTCCATCCAAAAGTGATGATGTTTCAATGACTTCGGAATCCTCCAATTCTAACATTAAGACTTCCTACCTTATACATTCTCATGTTAAGAAAAACTTTGAGGTGGTTTGTCTCAGAGGGTTGGCTATGGGAAAAAGTGGGGTGGTACATGCGGGTAGAAAATCTCACCTTTATTTAGCACAGTTCTAGGTGATCAAAGAAATCAAATGTGGTAAACAATCAACAATCACTCAGACAGTTAGAGCAGGTAAATCCCATGAAAAAATGACCCAAAGATTATTGTATCTCTTAATGTTCCAGGAGTGCGGGGCATGCCCTAAAATGGATTATATCTTTGAGTAGGAAAGATGTCATTATTTTACAATAAACTATGTGTAGTGGGGAGAAAGCAATAGAGACTTTTAGGCATTGATTAAAGGATTGGGATTTTTGTACTTGTGACTCAAAGGGGCTCTCTGGGGGTTTACTATCTGTTTGGAGTTCAAATATTATATCTCTTTTCTCATATTTTCTCCCCTTTGGAATTGTGTTGGACTTTGATTCAAGTGATTCTTTTAGAATTATCAATCTTTACGACCCTTCTGCTAACAGAATCCTTTTCTGGAGCAACCTAAGAAACAATGGGTTTATTTCCACTCAGAACCTTATTATAGGGGGAGATTTGAATTTTTCCCTCTCCCTGGAAGAAGTTTGGGAACTGAACCCTAGGTCTGACCCCCAAGAAAAAAATTTCTCTCATTGGATTGAATCTCACCACATGATTTGTTGAATTGGTTCAACCAATTTACACACGTATTTAGATATTGGGAATATTTTGTGGCCCCTATTATTCAATATCTAGTTGGGTCAAATCAACAAGAATTAGAATAGGGATAAGAGCACATTAATTTTAATCAGTTTCATGTAACTAAGCAATAACTATTATATATCTATGTAAGCATGTAGAAGAAAAGTGTATGAGTGAATGAGTGAGTGTGTAAGCCTGGTCTAGCTAATGTAATATCTCCCTTAAATGATAAATAAATTGAATATCATTGTCCCGTGGATGTTTCCCTATATAGGGTTTTACCATGTAAAAATGTCGTGTTAAATTGTGTGATTGTTGTTGTCTCTATGTTGTAATTTGTGCCATATAAATCTAGTTAATGTATGTTTCTGGTGCACAACAAGTGGTATCAGAGCAGGTGTGTCGAGCAGATCCTCGAGAATACAACAGCTTTTTGGAAATATTTGGCATGTGAAGGCAAGTTTAAATCTGCACGTGGGAAGTCGATCTGAGTGTTGGAAGTTGAGTTATGTGTGACATTATTTTTACCAAGATGCTCCCTAAGGAGTGTTGGAGGAGCGTCACCCGCTCCCACACTTCAGAATATTGATTGTTCTGGTCTAAGACGTGCCCGGTGTAATCCAAGAGGAGCGTCCATGCCTTGTCAATGGAGATAGGTGTTAGAAAATAAAGAGGTGTGCTCATTTTTTCATAGACAATATAGCAATATTTTCACCCAACAATAGGCATGAAGCCACCCCCGAGCACTTTTAACCTAGACAGACAAAATAATTTTGGAAGAAAACCTTAAAACCAATAGCCAACCAAGATAGCATATCTATCTCAAAGGCTAGCATAACAACCAAAGAATCCAAACCATAACCAAGGCAGAAAGTCCAAACCATAGCCAAAATCAAAAATACTAGTTTCAATAGGTGCAGT
Organism: Picea glauca; assembly: GCA_000966675.3. Classification (NCBI taxonomy): domain Eukaryota; kingdom Viridiplantae; phylum Streptophyta; class Pinopsida; order Pinales; family Pinaceae; genus Picea; species Picea glauca. Next base: position 292,241 of record JZKD02S1994654.1, read on the forward strand.
TGCACTCCCTCTCCAAACTTGTGCATCACTAGTCTTATTCAGTTGTGAGAGTGTGAATCAAATGAGGTTTAGCGCCCTCTTATTTATAGTCTTCCAAGTGACCTAAATGGGCTGACTTTCACTTCTGGAGGATAATAATTTAATATAAATTATTATCTTGAGCCGACTTTCCTTCTAGGGTTATTATCCAACTTTTTAGGGTTTCTCTTGCTTCTCGTAATATTCTAGTCTCATCAAATGTTACACGTAGAGGTTAATACCTCCCACAGCTACCATAATATCAACACTCCCTCCTAGCTAGGTGTTAGCACTATGTAACTTCTAAGGCTGATCAATAAGTTGACAGAGGTAACCACAAAACCACTTTGGCTTCTAGGATCTATCAATCCTAGACTCAGAGAAGGATCTCTCAGTAAGATTTATCTTTGTTTGCTCAGAATTTTATGCTAGTTATGATAGTTTAGTATTTGTTTTTTTTTTAATTTTGGTTGAAACAGCAAGGGAAGTCTATTGGGAAATGGAGTAAAAGACTCTTGGGATGATCAGATTGCAAAAGTATCAAGCTAAATTGAAACAGGGCAAGGTAGACATACTATTGGATCTGGTAAATTTGGATGAAATGAAATAGGAGAAAAGAGACATGATCAATTGATAAACAGAGAAATTAATAATTCTTCCACTAAATATTAGAGGAAAACATTTAAATTATCCACAATGAGAATCAGAGTGTATCTTTCGACAAACCTTATATAAAACAATTCAGAAAGAAACCAATATGTAAACAGAGAAAACAAGTTACAAAAGAGGCACTTCACCACATAGATATGGCACATGAATCTTGAACAGCTTGTCTTGTATTATTGCAAAAGTTTCCTTGACCTCAGTGAACTAATGACTTATTATTAATTATCCTAGGTTATCTAATGACTTATTAAACTAGTTATTTTTGTTAGTTTAACCCAAGTTACCTAACATTATTTCATGCAGAGATGGAATTAGCAGGCGAGATGTGGTGAATAAGATGAACGAACAGGGGAGTGAGTGGCACAATCGTGAATGAGGGATTGGGAAAAATGGATGGAGGAGCAATTTCATCTGAGGAAACGAGGCAAGCTAGGAGCTTTTGTCATGAGAGCAACAATAGATAGAAACTGAATAATTAGACTTCCTATAATTTATAGGACCCTAACATAGGCTCCAATGGGGAATGGAAGATCTTGTAAGGGGTGTCAAGAACCACAGATCTTTGAATATGCAGACTAGTGCCTTATCTATTGGGCTTATCCCAAAACTTTATTCTACAACCTATACATGTTCTGATCCTTCACCTAAAACCAAATCAAACTAAAAACTGAAAATTCTGCTGCATACTTAAAACTAAAAACAACTCAAGCTGCCCACTGTTGAAAAGAGATGCTCAGAATGTTGAGCTTATTCATACTCCTATCTACTCTAAGCTACTGAAAATTTTGTTGAATCAAATAATACTAAAATTCCAATGAAACCAGTCAAGTAGCTACTTAAACAAGTGGATTGCCTAACTGCCTGTTAGAACAATCAAAAGGATAATTTGACCTTTTGTCCACAAATTCAAAGTTGCAAAGTGTAATGTCAACTGCTGAAAACATGATTGATAATTTAAGCTGAAAAAATCCTCCATGTAGTCTGCTACAGGATCAATAAATGCATGATTAATTACTTTTTCTTACGGGCCTTTAATGACCAGTTGATCATGGATGATTTCATCATCAGTTGTATCCTCGAGGTTGAACCCTGATTCTAACTCTACAGTTTCAGTCTTGTACTTCAAAGCATAATCCTCATCAATTTGCAAATCAAAAGGCATTACATTTTCTTCTTGTTTTGGAGGAGAAAGATTTTCCAAGAATTGTTTAGGATCTTGGAAATTATATGACTGAATCTGAGAATCCAAAAGTTCAATACCCTTCTCAAATATTTCAACAACTAACTCAAGAAAACAAATTTTACCTTTAGGAGAAAAATTTCTTGATTTCAAACAATGAAACAAAGATGTTGAAAAACTTTCATCGATTGGAAACTCTGCTAAATTACCCCTGAATTCCTTTAAAACTTCACAAGATAGAGGATTTGTCACATACCCATTCATCTTGTTTTGCAATAAATCTGATCAACATGTAATGGAGTTGTCATGAATGCTCTAAAATCTGGATTATTTGACAGCAGATCCACCAAGTGAATAATTCAGCCTTCTTGTGTATGATCACTATTCACCATCAGTAATTAGATCTGGAACTTGATACACTTTTCTAAGGAAGATAAAAATTCTTCCCCGGTATGGTTGCCAAAATGTTAGCACTCTGTAATTTCTAAGGCTAATAAATAACTTGACAGAGGTAACCACAAAACCACTTTGGAGTCTAGGATCTAGCCCTCCTAGACTCAGAGAGAGATCTCTTTGTAAGATTTAGCTTTGTTTTCTCAGAATTTTAGGCTAGTTATGATAGTTGAGTTTTTTTTTTTTTCAATTTTGGTTGAAACAGCAAGGGAAGTCCATTTGGAAATGGAGTCAAAGAGTCCTGGGATGATCAATTTGGAGAAGTATCAAGCTAAAGTGAAACAGGGAAAGGTAGACATACTACTAGATCTGGTAAATTTGGATGAAATGAAATAGGAGAAAAGAGACAGGATCAATTGAGCAATAGAGCAATTAATAATTATGCTACTAAATGTCAGAGGAAAACATTTAAATTATCCACAGTGAGAATCAAAGTGTATCTTTCAACAAATTATGTTCTTTAACCTTATGTAAGATAATTCAGAAAGAAACCAATATGTAAATAGAGAAAACAAGTTACAGAAGAGGCACTTCACCACATAGGTATGGCACATGAATCCTAAACAAAGTGTCTTGTATTACTACAAAAGTTCCCTTGACCTCAGTGAACTACTTTACATTGAATGATCATCTTCCTTACAAATTTTGCACACCCTTCGTACTTCCAAATGAGAAGTATTTATAAACTTATTACAAATGATCATGTCATAACTAATCAGGATTTATTTTAGGGATATGTAAACTAATTGTATCTCTAATTATAAAAATAAATGGATTCTGTAGATTGCTCAGATATCTAGTTCTAATTTGGTGTAAGTGGTTGATTACTCATGTCTCTTCAATGTCTTTTCTTTGCCTGGTCAATTTGACCCCTCTGTCATCTGTCTCTTTTGATTTATTCGCCTCCCGAACTTCTGAAAAATAAGGTCCAAGGAAGTATTCAATTCTCCCACTTTGAGATATCTGTGTAAAATCTAGAGGAGATTTTTGTATATCATCTTGTTCTAAGCAAAAACCTCTCTTGGTTTTTTTAAATTCATCTCCAGTTGTCTGGGGTATGGGTTTGAAAAAGATATCTCAACAAAGAAAATCTTGAATCACGAAAAAATAGGGCTCAAATATGCTCTTGATTCTCCCAATATGTAACAGATATGAGAAATATGGGAGAGGTTATTGTTATTTGGCTCATTCTAAGAAAAAAAATATTTTGGTTTATAAAAATCCCTCCTGGTTTTCCTGGAAATCGCCTTGGAAAAAGACTGGTCGAAA
>JZKD02S1994654.1:296339-357323 GCA_000966675.3 Picea glauca
ATTATTAATTACTTATTCAAAATTAATTATTTATTTATTAAAAATAATTATTTATTAATTATTTTAATTTATTATTAAAACTATTACTTATTACCCTAATCTAATTACTAACCTTCTAACCTAATTTACTAATTATTAATCCTAAACAATTATTAACCCAACGAATTAATATTTATTATTAATTATCCTAGGTTATCTAATGACTTATTAAACTAGTTATTTTTGTTAGTTTAACCCAAGTTACCTAACATTATTTCATGCAGGGATGGAATTAGCGGGAGAGATGTGGCGAATAAGATGAATGGACAAGGGAGTGAGTGGCGCAGTCGTGAATGAGGGATTGGGAAAAATGGATGGAGGAGCAAAGTCATCAAAGGAAACTAGGCAAGCCAGGAGATTTTGTCATGAGAGAAACAACAAATAGAAACTGAATAATCAAACTTCCTATGATTTATGGACCCTAACACTAGGGAGGTATTAGAGGCAATGGTTTTGAGCACAAACAGACCATTTAACTAGTAGCATCATCATAGCCATACAGGCTATCTCACGATCACATAGATCAACTAACAAGCAACATTATCACTATCAATATCATCTGATAGCATCGACTGCATCATCTCTCGAAGCCATACTCCACTTGAGTAATTGGGCATGATGTTGAATAGGTCACTCACTCTACAAAGTGATACAATGACCATTCTTGTAATCCGTACATACTACCTAGAAGAATGAATGTCCCAACAGATGTTGAAATCTAAGCCATGGGCTACAAAGACCATTCCTACAGGAATGTTAGTCTTGGACTATTTTATAATTGGGTCATATGTACCTTAGAGATCCATCTCTACCTATATGCCTTAGAGAATATCAGTCATGAACCATTTTCCTAATCGGGTCACAATCTGTGCCTTAAGAAAATACCAGTCCATGATACGTCAACAAACTGTCAACTTGGACCATTCTCCATACAGATAATGCATGTCCACCAGCAATATGTTATGTCTGGACCATTCTCTTCCTAGAGAATGTTTTTCCACCAGCACACTGATTACCCATCTAGTTGGCAATCAACTCCGACAATAGTGGTAGTCTCCATGGCACTCAGATAGTAGCATATTGTTGCTATAATTCCATCCAATAGAACACAACTATGTTTATCCATAGTAGTATACAACAACTATCCAGTGGTACACAACCACTCCTAGTAGCACACGACTACTAACTTGTGACACATATTCACTACCAGTGGATCACATCCACCACAGTAGCATACAGCTATTGTCCAGAGACATACAGTCTCCACAACAATCATATCATTTGATATCAACCTACATAACCAATATCATGATACAAACTAAGTCATTTGGGCCATTCTTCCACTCACATCTATGAGATATGGAAGAGCATATTCCCTCAGAAAGTAAAACATCAGTCATGGGCTATCTGGACTATTCTTCCCAAGCATAGAAGAATAATTTTCCTTGATTTCTGAGCCTGGACCTTTCACCTAACTGATCCATTCCTCCGGAACTAATCATAGTGCAACCTAGAGAGAATGAGTATGCCCTAGGGAATGCATGTCCCTAATCGCTAAACCTAATCCATTCACCTAAATAGGCCATTCTTCTAGCACTAATCACAGTGCAACCTGGAGAGAATGAGTATGCCCTAGGGACTGACTGTCCAGACCATTTCCTATGGAAATGATTGTCCTACACCAACCTCCAAAACAGCCCATTCTTTGAAATTTCTCACAACTTTGAACTTCAAAAGAATGATTGTCCAGTGAGGCAGACCATTCTGCTTGACCACTACTCAGAGTGACTTCCAAGAAGAATGATTTTCCTAGGCCATTCCCTTGCATTGTCCACAAGGGGAATCGTTGTCTATGGTACATCATCAATCTGTCGGACCATTTTCATTACGAAAATGATAGATCCATCTGGACCATTTTCTGAACTGGAAAATGATTGTTCATCAGAATTCTCAAACCACTTTTTGGACTGGAAAGGAATTGCCCAACCTGGACCATTTTCTGAACTGGAAAATGATTTTCCATAAATCACTAACATATTAGTGCTCCCTCCCAACCTGGGAGTAATCTCTTCCTTTTCCAATAAGGAATTCATCTCCATGAGTACCAGCTTGTCCCTTAAGTACGCAAACTTTTCATCTTGGACAGAGGATTTACCAAAATATCTTTTATCTGCTCATTTGTGAAGATATACTAGAGAACCACTTCTCCCCTATGGACTCTATCATGGATAAAATAATACTTTATCTCAATGTGTTTCGACCTGTCATGGAACACCAAGTTCTCTGAAAACTTCACACATCTCTGATTATCACAATATATCACGGTCGAATCCATCATGTGATCAAATAGTCAAGAAACCAAGTTACGGAGCCACGTTGCTTTTGTACAATCATTGCAAGCTACAATATACTATGCTTATGCAGTGTTGAGTGCAACAAACTTTTGTTTCCTGCTCACCCATGATATCGTGGAAAATCTCAAACTGAAACTTATCCAAGTAGCATTTATTTTGTCATCTGCACTCCCTGCCCAATCTGAATTGATAAATCCATGCAGTTGTATATCATAACTCAAATGTCCCACAAAGAAAATATCCAACTGAGTATTATCCAAATACATTAACGAGCCAATCAATTGTCGATACAGAGACGGGTCTATGAGATTAGAGTCTCTCAAATTCTTCAAATCTGTCATCATGGGAGTTTTCCATGGATTTGTAATCCATCATCTCATACTTTTGAAGAACCATTTCAATATACTTCTTCTGTCATAGGAAGTTTTCACCATGATTTTGTTGTACATGAGAGGCTTTGCACCAAGTTTGCTTGAATCCATACAAGGTCTACTTCCATCTGCATACAAGGATCTCTTTCTGGTATACCTCAAAACCTTGAGGTTTGTCTACATACACTTCTTCTTCAATTACTTTGTTGAAAAGAACAGTCTTTACATTCACCTGATGTAAAATCCAACCCATGGATACTACAAGAGATATAATGGCTCGGGTAGAGGTATATTTGGTTTCTGGAACAAGTTGTCATCATAGTCTTCTCCCTCCTTCTAGGATAACTCTCCAGCCCTGAGTCTTGTCTTGTATCTATCAATGCTTAAGTATTTTTCACAATTTCTCACATACATTGTTCTTCATCACAACTTCCTTCCATTCATTTTGCTTCACTGCTTCTAGTGGGTTCAAATCGGTTCAATTGGTTGTTCTGACTTTTCTTTCTTTCTTGGAATCTTCATGTTCTTCCTCATGTTTCTCTTTAATGTTGGAGTCGATGGAATCTTCTATAGATTACATGCTCTTCTTTCCTGAAGGCTCCAACTTTTTCCTTCTGCCATAGGAACATAAATGTAGATGGACAACCAAGGATATTCAAGGCTTCTTGAAGAAGACTTCTTCTAGAGTCACGTTGAACATGTGCTACTTATCATGGCTACTACTTGTAATGAATAACATGGACAGATACTTCATAGAAATTCACGGATTCTTCAATGGATCGTATCATTAGGCACTAGCTCCCTTCTAATCCTGGCTCCATGCCCGAATGAGCAATATACATGCTCTTCTTTTGGAATTTTGTGATCATCTCCCTCCATCTAAGAGAGTCCATGCTTCTTTTTGTTGCATCTCTCTTTGTTTTCTGCAAAGTGTCACAAACCTATTATGGTTTCCTTTTTATTCCTGAATTCCTTCGAGTCAGAATCCTCTGAGTCTATTTAAGTTTGTTTCTATCTGTTTTGATTGTTTCCCATCTAGAAATTGTGTCATCCTTATAAACTTCTTCTATGACAACCTCCGCAAGGATTGTTCATCAAACATATTTCACAAGGGTACCTGCTCGAAACAAGAACAACAAGAGAAAACAATAAATATCTCTCTAGAGGAAATGTTAGTTCATCTTGCAAACAAGTAAAATAAGCATCTATATCAATGGTATTCATATGTAGTCAAGTATTCATTGCACCTAGCAAAAATACAACCTTTCAAATACTGCTTTCACAATTTGTAATGTAGCAACTATCACCCTCAATATATACAAATTTGAATCTTGGCAATTTAATCAAACCTGGAACCTGAAGCCTCAATTGTTATGGAGGGTGTGTGTGTTCCTCTGTATGCACTGAATACAATATTACAGCATGGACAAGGTATCTAGTACTTTCCCTACAAACACACTCATGTTTTGCTAGATGTTATAACTTAGATAGCATATACAAGAGCATACCTTTGAAACCTTGTGGCATCTTTCAGCATGTCTTCCAATCTGAAACTAGATACCATCTTGACGAGAAGATATTAGAAACTCAATCAGAAGATTCAATGATTAGAACAAGCTAGAAACTCTAAAACTTCAATTTTGACCACAAGTCAACCTTTTGACTTTGACTTTGACCAAAAATTCAAACCTGACGTTTTTGCTAATTGAGGGTACCAATAGGTGTGCTAGGGTAGGGTGCACTAGGATCTCAATTAATTAGTTCAAATGCTTCATCATTAGTGCATGAAAAAAAGGGTTATGGTTTGTTGCAACTGCATAATCAAAAAACCTAGCTGCAGTTGTAAATGGTGCCATAACGAGCTTAAAAAATAACTTCCCAATCTATCTTCCAGTGGTTATGCTGGTTGAAGATAGTGTGGGCCCATAACCTGTTAGAAAATAAAGAGATGTGCTTGTTTTTCCATAGACAATATAGCAATATTTTCACCCAACCATAGGCACGAACCCACCCCTGAGCACTTTTAACCTTGATAGACAGAATAATTCTGGAAGCAAACCTTAAAACCAATAGCCAACCAAGATAGAATATCTCTCTCAAAGGCTAGTGTACCAAGCAAAGAATCCAAACCATAACCAAGGCAAAAAGTCCAAACCATAGCCAAAAGCCAAAATAACAGTTGCAGTTGCACTCCCTCTCCAAACTTGTGAATCACTAGTCTTATGCAGTTGTGAGAGTGTGAATCAAATGAAGTCTAGCGCCCTCTTATTTATAGTCTTCCAAGTGACATAACTGGGCCAACTTGTACTTATAGAGGATAATAATTTAATATAAATTATTATCTTGAGCTGACTTGCCTTCTAGGGTTATTATCCAAGATTTTAGGGTTTCTCTTGCTTCCCGTAATATTCTAGTCTCATCAAAGGTTACATGTAGAGGTTAATACCTCTCGCAAATACAATAATACCAACAATAGGTGTGTCTCATATGCCCTGTGCATACTTGTGGGGGACCATATCACTTAAATTAATCTTCCAAGATGTGGTTGTTGAGCGTTTTGGGTATGCTTGTGAATGTTTTGTTTCATTAAGCACAAGCCTTGTTATATGAAGGATTGCCTTTATAATAAATGGGTGGTGGAGCATTTTTTATGGATAAATGAGAAGGTGGTATAATATTATCTATTTGAGAGGTGAACTCCTTTTGTTTTGTAAAAAGGGTCTTTAAGAATATATTATAATATTATTTCTCCATTTTTTTTTGAAAAAACTTAGTTTATTATAAGTTGTGGTATTTGGGGCGATTTGTGCTAATGGAAAAGATGCAGAGTTCAAAGTTTGAAGTGGAAAAGTTCAATGTAAAAAACAACTTTGAGCTATGGAAACTCAAGATGCAAGATCTACTTGTGCAACAAGGGTTGCAGAAGGCATTGGCGGGCAATTCAAAGAGACTAGCAGGCATGACAAACGAGGAATGGGAAGATCTAAACACTAGAGAACTTAGTACCATTTGTATATAATGTCTGGCAGATGAAGTTTTGTTTAATATCATAGTGGAGGATACATCTATAGGCTTATGGAGCAAGATGGAAAGTTTGTATATAATGAAGTCGTTCACGAGCAAAATCTACTTGAAGAAGTAATTATACAGTTTGTGGATGAAAGAAGGTACTAAAGTTGTTGACCATTTAAATACCTTTAATACCCTTATAGTTCAATTGAATAGTATGGAAGTTAAACTCAAAGATGAATATAAGGCTATTATACTATTGTGTTCATGTCCTGAGTCTTGGGATAGTTTAGTCACCTCTATTATCTTTAGCTCAACAGATGTTTTAGATTATGACTATGTTGTGGGAGCTTTGTTGGTTGAGGAGATGAGGAGAAAATCTAGTCAAGAAACCTCAACACCAGAGGCGATGGTGATCAGACGTCATCTCAAAGAGAATAATATGAGAAGTTCTTCATGACCTAAGTCAAGAGCCAAAAAGAGTAGATCAAAATTCCAGTACTGTGGAAAAACAGGGCATCTCAAGAAGGACTGCTGGAAAAGAAAAGAATCTGAGGAGAACTCTACGAAGGAAGCAAATTTGGTTGCAAAAAATTCAAGTATGACTAATGAAGTTTTATCTGTTTCCAGTAGATTACAATATCAGGAATAATGGCAACTAGATTCGGGTGCCTCCCACCACATGTGGTCACATAGAAACCGGTTCACATCTTACCAATCTGTTAATGAGGGTGTAGTGTTTATGGGAAATGGTATTCCTTGTAAAATTGTTGGGGTTGGAATCATTAGAATCAGTATGTTTGATGGTATTGTTAGAGCATTAACAGATGTAATATATGTACTTGAACTTAAGATAAATTTGATTTCATTAGGGGTTTTGGATTCTGGTGGGTATAAATATGCAGGTCAAGGTGGAGCACTCAAAGTGTCAAAATGAATTTTAGTAGTGATGAAGGCAACAAAGTTTGATAACCTTTATAAGTTGGAAGGCAATATTGAAGTCGCATCTGACGTAACAGATGTATCTTCTAGTTTATGAGAGAAGCAACAAGGTCATATGAGCAACAAATAATTGCGGGTATTGTAAGTTGTAAATCACTTCCCGACTTAGAGTCTTTGTTTATGAATTCATGTTTTTTTTATATCTCTGCAAGTTATGATGGTGTAAAGGGATGTAATGTTTGGGATCCTACTGCCCACAAGATCGTCATTAATAGATATATAGTATGTATGGAACAACCAAAAAGGTTAGTTTTAAATCGCAATGATAGATTTGTTTGCATGCTAGAGAATTCATTGTATGGCCTAATGGTACCCAATTGTACAAGAGGATTGAATCCTTCATGGTGAGCCAAAATATTTCAAGGGGTAGGTATGACTATACTGTCATTTGTTGATGATATTCTCATTGCAAGCTGAAGTATGGTTGATATCAGTAAGATAATGTCGCAGGTGAACTGGGAATTTCAAATGAAGGATCAAGGAGCAATGAAACAAATTGTGGACATATAAGTACATAGAGACAGTAATAACGGTAAGTTGTGGTTGAAGTTCAGTATGAAAATTGTGAAACTTGTTAATATCCCTATTGCTTTCCATTATAAGTTTTTTTCAATTTTAGGTCATGTTTATATAGAAGAAAAGGTTATGTCTCATATATCGTGTGCCATTTCAGTAGGAGGTATTTTGTATGTGATGAAATCGTTAAGACCAGATATTTCACATTCAATTGATGTTGTTAGACACATCGCAAATTTAGGTGAAATAGTGAAATGTGTACTTCATTTTTTTAGAGGAACAAGTGTCACCTATAATGGTTTCAATGGTTTAGTCTGTCGTAATTGTAATTTAGAGTTTGCATGTATTTTGGATAGAAGGAGATATACCTTAACATATGTACCAAAGCATCATTTTTTAAGACATATTGGTGGTGGAGTGATCCCTGAGAAAATAAAAACTCGAGAAAATCATACAAATGTGTTCACGAAACTGGTGTTATCAGAGAATTTGCAGTGGTGTTTGGCTTCTCTTGGCTTGCAGCATAGGTGACAAACAAAATTGGACAATGATATTTAGGTAAATTGTTGTCAAGGTGGAGATTGTTGAATTGGTGCCAACCAATTTACACACGTATTTAGATATTGGGAAGATTTTCTGGCCCCTATTATTCAGTGTCTAGTTGGGTCAAATTAGCTAGAATTAGAATAGGGATAGGAGCACATTAATTGTAATCAATTTCATGTAACTAAATTAGAATTGTTATATATATATATATGTAATCTTGTAGAGGCAAAGTGTATGAGTGAATGAGTGAGTGTTTAAGCATGTTCTGGATAATCTAATATCTCCCTTGAATGATAAATAAAATGACTATCATTGTCTCGATGATGTTTCCATGTATAGGGTTTTACCATGTAAAATTGTTGTGTTAATTTGTGTGGTTGTTGTTGTCTTTGTGTTGTAATTTGTGCCATATAAATATGGTTAATTTATGCTTCTGTTGCAAAACATGATTGACTTGCCACCTCAAAGTTTATCTCAAACATGGTGAAAAGGAAGAAAGGGCCCTACTCTGGTCGCTAATTGTCTTGACCATTTCTTCATATCAGAGGATCTGTCAACATGACCATGGATTCTCAAATACAAAGTGTTGGTAGGTGGTCTATCAGATCATATGTTGATTGCGATAGAAGTTGCTTCAAAAGGCCCAAACCCTCCCACCCCTTTTAAATTCAATCGTAGATGGATTTTGGAAGAGGACTACAAATGTTTGGTTTTCTCAATTTGGAAACCCCTAGAACATAATATAAAGAGCTCTTACATGTTCCAATTGGTGGATAACTTGGATAGGGCCAAGAAGGAATCTATTGTTTGGGCTAAGAATCATTATTCTAAGGCAAAGGAGATTCTCTTTTGTGTGGAAGAAAATATAGGAGAATTGTGATTGCTAACTCGACCTATTCTCTCTCAAGTGAGGAGGAATCGGCTCTAAGGAATCTAATAAAAAAAAAAAAAGACTTGTTGGACGAAGAGGAGGCTCAGTGACAATTAGAAGTAGAGTAGTATGGTTGAAGGAAGGTGATGGTGACAAAAATATTTTTCACAATTTCATTAATCAAAGATGAATCAGTAACATTATATCATAAATTAAAGATCCAAATGGATCTCGGGTTTCTTCTTTAAAGGGAATTGTGAAGGATGGAACAAACTTTTTCGCTTCTCTCTTTGGAAGCTCGCCAGGCTTCCCCATTTCCGAAATTCTAAAGGTGGTCAAACTCTTCCCTAGATTTATTAATGAGGATTTGAATTCTTCCATCCAAGAAGATATCTCTAAGAAGGAGACCCTGGCTACTCTCTCTTATTTCCATAAATGTAAAATGTAATATTTTCTACAAGTCGATTTCCAAAATTATTGCAAACCACCTTAAACCTATCCTCAGTGGTCTAATCTCTAAGGAACAATTCAACTTCCTCTTCAAAAGACATATTCATGATGTAATTTTTCTCACCCAAGAGGCGCTTCACTCCATCCAATACAAAAATTTTCCTTCCTTGGTGTTGAAATTAGATTTATCCAAATCGTATGATAGATCAAACTGGACCTTTATCCATCTCGCTCTTATCCAAATAGGGATGAACCTTCTCACAGTGAATTAGATAATGGTCTTCATTGAATCCCCTTCTTTCACAATTTTAATCAATGGGTCTCCCCCTCCTTTTTTCCACTCCTCAAGAGGCATACACCAGGGATGCCCCCTCACTCTTTTCTTATTTATTTTAATTGCAGAAGGCCTAATCAAAATGGTAAACCAAGCCCAAAGGGAAGGAAAATTAAAAGGCCTTAATATCACCTCTTTTGAAGTATTGTCCTACCTTCTTTTTGTTGATGACATAATTATTTTCGGTGCAAATTCTTTACAGTATTTTATATCTCTCAAAAAGGTTTTGTATATTTTCTGTGAAGCTTAGGGCATGCAAATCAAATTTCTGAAATCTACTTTGTACACAAATGCTATCCTAGTAGAGATATTGATTCAAGTCAATGTTATCAATCCATTTACAAGGCAATGAATAGATGATGATTTCAATTACCTTGTTTCAATTTGAAACCTAATTCATATGGTTATGGAGATTGGCTCTGTATGGTTAAAAAAATTCAAGCAGGAATTATGAATTGGGATCATAGATGGCTTTCTAAAGGAGGTTGACTTGTACTCTTAAAGTCAATTTTAAGCAGTATCCTCATTTACTGGAATAATATAGAAAAAATTCCAAGTGGTATCCTCACCAAGATTCATAAGAAATGCTTTCACTTTATGTGGGCTCGTAAAATAGATTATTGTGGCGCTCTTATGGTCAAGTGGGCTAGATTTTCAATTCCTAAGGATATGGGGGGATGGGGCATCAAGAATTTAGATCAGTTATCTAAATCACTTGCCGCTAAAAATTTTTGGAGGTTAATCCATAATTCCATGCTATGGGGAAGGGATATGAAATACAAGTACTTTGGAAATAAATCAATTGATTAATGGTTCAAATCCCCCAACAAAATAGGAAACAACACCTCGGTGGGGTGGAAGGTTGTGGTGGAGCTTTCCTCATAATTGGAAACTGGACAGTTTGGAAGGTAGGTAATGGAAAGAATGTGAGAATAAATGAAGACCCTTGTGTAAATTTTGGTAATGACTTCAAACTCTCCAAAGAATGTCTCACTTCCCTCCATGACTAGGGCATTTTTTTTCTATGGGATGTTGGCACAGAAGAAGGAGTTTTTCTAGGTAGATTCTCTTGGAAATTAGTTGAAGAGATGGAATTTATAGGGAATCTGATTGAGCAATGGAAAAAATACACTGAAATGTTACATTATTATTTTATTATGCTTAAGGAGGATGAGGAGGACACATTAGTATGTGCCAAAAATGAAAAAAGGGGAATTACACAGTCAAAATGGGATACCTCTCCATAGTGGAAAATGTGTTTAAATGTGACAAAAAATGGTGGTGGTCTTATGTGTGTAAATCACACATTCCTTTGAAAGCAAGGATCATGCTATGAATGACCTTAGAAAATAAGACTTTAACCTGGGATAACTTATTAAAAGGGGGATGGATAGGACCTAACAGATGCCCTCTATGCAAAGAATAAGTTGAGTCGGTGATCCATTTGTTCTCACTATGTCATTATGCTCAGAAATTCAGCATTGAAGTGTCTAATATCCTTTCAGGTATCGGCCTTGTCCTCATGGGTTCACTGCCTGATTGGATCAAAGTGTGGAAAGAGGACCCCTGATGCTAGTTATTCTCATTGTTTCCTCTCTTTATGGTTTATTTAATCTAGTGGTCTCACAATGAATGTATCTTCCAAGACAAATTCATTTCACCTCCCACAACAACAGCGTTGGTAGTCAAGCTCTCTCCTGAATTCAAATGTAAATTAAAAGTCCCAAAGCCAAGACCAGTTATCAATCTAGAAATTGATAAGAAAAACCAATGGGGATTCTTCAATGGATGTTTTCAAGGGCATCCTCGAAAATGTGGGGGCAAGCACAATCCTTTCATTTATGACACTCATTTCTTTAAAATTCGATACACCCCTGGAAGAGGAACCAACACCAAAGTTGAGCTTTCAGATCTTTGGGATCTGATGGTACATGTAACTTCTTTGAACTTGAAAAGAAACAAATTATTCATAGATTCTAAATCGGTAGTTGATTGGGTGAAAGGAAAAAATTAGATGTAGGTTCTAAGAGCGAGGAACTTAATGGAGTAGATAAAATCTTTTCGTTCCTCTATCGAATGGCTCTCTATAAACCATATCCCTAGAGATCTAAATGCACGGGAAGACAGACTATCTAAGAAGGTGTTGGAGTTGAACAAGGGAACATTTATTATTCAATAATCTTATGATGACCAACTTCTAGAAGAAATGAACTTTCAGCTATAATTTTTTCTTGTTTGTTTTTGAAATAAGCATATTTAGACAAAAAATATGAAGGACTTTTGTATAGAACTGATTATTTAAGCATAAGTAGTGTTGAAGTAAAGTTTGTTGAGGAAATAGTTCAGAGTCAGATATAAAGATAGTCTCAAGACAGACTATAAAATGTATATTCTCTTCTTTTTTATGAATATAATTTTTTTTCTTACTGGAAAAAAAACAGATACACATGCGAGAGAGTTATAAACTAGCAATTGTTGGATTTTTCTTTATTTACAGAGCGGTAGAGTTACCAATGTTCTTTTACTTCTTACAATTAACATTTATGGTATGTATTGAACAATAAGAGTGGCATAAACAAGATACAAAAGAACACGAGATATTTATTCTGGGAAAAACCTAGCAACCTTTCTTAGATAGATTACGTCCAATATAATCCATCATGAACAAGCTCTTAAGAGCTACAGATAGAGAAGAAACCCTAGCACTAGAATATCACACAAGCTAGTTCTCACAGCTGTAGTAGTAGCACCATACAATAGTAGTGCACATCCTTGGAGAGATAACGCACAAGAGAAAATCCACCACAAAGAATAACCAAGAACCTCCACTACGTCTTCTTCTTCTCCTCAGACTTGTGCTTCATTCTTCAATGAGAGAGTGAGTGTGTTGTGTGTCAAATGAGAAATACATCTCCTTTATTTATAGCCTTCAAGTCACCTTCCCTGGGTCGACTTCTCCTCTAGGGATTATTATTTTACTTTATTATTTCTTGTGGGCCGACTTCTCTTCTAGGGTGTTCTTTTATTGCTCAATGGTCTTCCTTGGACTTCTGGAATCTTCTTCTCTTCTAAGAAAGGTTGCTTAGAGAAAAGTTCCTCTTGCATCTACCAAAACATCAACACTCCCTCTTATCTAGGGAGGTATATTTCCATGATGTCTTCATGTAGTAGTCCATTGACTACTCTGCAATCAACTAGTAGCATGAAGCTACTACCATGCCATCGGTATCTCAAATCACCCGTCATAATATCCATGACTATATTGCAATCAACTAGTAGTACACAGCTACTCCCAAATGATCTGGTAGTCTCCATGGAAATAATCTAGTAGCACACAGCTACTACAATACCATCCAATTAGTTGCCAATTCATAGTAGTAAACAATTATTTTCCAGTGGTACACAACCACATCTATAGTAGTACACAACTCTTATCCAGTGATACGCAATCACTTCTAGTGGTACACAACCACCGTAGTAGCACATAGCTATTGTCCAATGATACACAATCAATACCAGTG
Organism: Picea glauca; assembly: GCA_000966675.3. NCBI lineage: Eukaryota > Viridiplantae > Streptophyta > Pinopsida > Pinales > Pinaceae > Picea > Picea glauca. Next base: position 309,353 of record JZKD02S1994654.1, read on the forward strand.
GTACACAACCACCATAGTAGCACACAATTATTTTCCATTGATACACAATCACTTCCAGTGGTACATAACCATCGTAATAGCACACAACTATTTTCCAATGATACACAATCACTGCCAGTGGTATACAACCACTGTAGTAGCACACAACGAATGTCCAGTGACACATAGACATCGTCGTAGTCTTACGACTACTCTGTGATGTTTCTTCTCTCCCTTGCATTCGGTAGTGCATTACCCCCTTAGTCACCTCACATGGGGAACCCTTGGCCAGAAGGGTTAGTCGGCTGGAGGAGAAAAATCACACCTCCCTCTCAACAAGGGTGAAAATTTTGCATCACGCCAACCTTGCCCCTGAATTACTCATGCTTCACTCTAGACAGAGACTTGGTGAGAATGTTTTTTATCTTCTCATCGGTGAATATGTACTAGAGCTCCACAGCTCCTCTCTGCACCATGTCTCGGATGCAATGATATTTGATCTCTATGTGCTTTGACTTGTCATGAAAGACAGGATTCTGTGAAATCTTCATGCAACTTTGATTGTCACAATGTATCAAATTTGGATCCAACTCTAGATCAAATATCCTTGCAAGAAACTTTTGAAGCCATACTACTTCACGACTTGCAACACTAGTCGTGATATACTATGTCTCTCCTGTATTGAGTGCCATTGATGTCTACTTCATGCTTAACCATGAGATCATACATGATCCCAAACTAAAGTAGCATTTGGATGTGATTTTCTAGTCCACTGCACTCCCTTCCCAGTCACAGTCTGTATAACCCTGCAACTTCACATCTCCATCTGAGACATATCTCAATCCATATACAAGTGTACCATGTAGGTACCTCAACATATGTTTTGTTTCCATCCAATGTACATGTCTAGGTTCAACCATGTACTGACTCAAGGGGTTTACTACAAAGCATTTGTTTGGTCTGGTATTGACCAGGTACATCAAGGATCCAATCAATTGTTTGTACATCGCGGGATCCACCAAATATGAAGATGAAAAACTCATGAGCTTCAGATTTATCATCATAGTTGTGGTAATGGACTTACAGTCCATCATCCCAAATCTCTGCAGGATCTCAATAGTATATTTTCCTTGGCTAAGGAAAATCTCATCTGGTTTCTGCCACACCTCCAATCCCAAGAAATAGTGCATGAGACCTAGATCCTTCATCTCAAACTCTGAAGTGAGCTCCCTCTTGCACCCAACTATGATATTTTCATCTCTTGTTAGAAACAATTCATCCACATATAGAACCTAGATCAGCAGGTAACCATTCTCAACCTTGTAGTAAAGGTTGGGATCTGAATCACTCTTGGTAAACCCCAAGCTCATCAGATAGCTATATATCCTGGCATACCATGCCCTGGGTGCCTACTTTAATCTGTACAAAGCCTTCTTCAGTTTGCACACATGGGACTCCTTCACATGAATCACAAACCCTTGTGGTTGTTCTATGTACTCGTGTTCCTCAATTACACCATTCAAGAAAGTAGTCTTGACATCCATCTGATGTAGTTTCCATATCATCATGGAAGTAATCGCAATAATCGATCTAATGGAAGTGTGATTTGCTACTAGAGAAAATGTCTCATCATGGTATTATCCCTCTTTCTGGGAGAAACCTCTAGCAACAAATCTCCCTTTGTACTTCTCTGTGATGTCCTCTGCAGCATGCTTGATCTTGTAGATCCACTTGGAAGTCACTATTGACTTGCCTTCTTGTCTCGGAATGATACTCCTCCATCATGGCATCCTTCCATTCTTGCTTCTTAGTAGCTTCTTCAAAGGTGGAAGGTTCTAAATCAATGATTCTACTCATCAACACCACATAGCTAGAAAACTTGTGTGGTCTCTTGCTCTCTCTAAAGGGGCCTTTGGGAGCTGCATGTCCTTCAGCTTCCTGCAAGATGTTCTGGAGCCAAGATGGTCTCTTCCCAGTGGCTGCAGCTTCTCTGGGGAATCTACAGGTCTCTCTGACTCTACCATCTCATTCTAAACTTCTGGAATGGGTTCCTCTGGTGTAGATTCTACATTGATTGTATCCCTTGGAGGCTCCTTCTCCTCTCGGTCCTCATCCATGTGAGACTCCCTTGATCTTCTGAAGGATTCCTCTTCATCAAATGTTACATCTCGATTGATCTCAATGTGTCTTTTCCATGGAATGTATATTATGTAAGCCTTCAAAGTCTCACTGTATCCAATGAAGGTTCCCTTCTTTCCTGAAGGTTCCAACTTCATTCTATTTTCTTTTGGAACATGTATAAACACCAGAAAACCAAAAATCCTCAAGTGACTGACTTCTTGTTTCTTTCCAGTGAACACTTCTTCAGGTCTCTTGTTCCCTAATATTTTGTGAGGACTTCTATTATGAACATACATAGTTGTACTAGATGCTTCTGCCCATAAAAGCATGGGTAAGCCCTGGTCATGGATAATAGCTTTATTGTTTCCGCAATAGATCTATTATTTCTTTCTACAACCCCATTATGTTGGGGGTTGTACAGAGTTGTTAGCTCCCTCTTAATTCATTATTCTCTACAAAATTATTTAAACTCTTTTGAGGTGTACTCACCTCCATTATTAGATCTCAAGACTTTAATCTTCCTTTCAAAGAGATTTTCAACTAAATCCTTGAATTCTCGAAATTTGTTGAAGACTTCATCTTTCTCTTTCAATAAGTAGATCCATGTCTTTTGAGAATAGTCATCTATGAATAAGACATAGTATACATTTTTCCTAGGGATGGCACATTTATCTATCCGCATACATCGGAGTGCATGATGTCCAATATCTCCTTGGACTTGTTGTCACTGTTAGTAAATCTCCTATTGAAATTCTTGTCAAGTGCACAACCTTTTCATACTCCATCATGTTCTACCTGAATGTCTGGTAGACATGTAACCATCTTGCTCAATACTGGTATCGCTCTATAGTTTATGTGAGAAAGTCTTTGGTGTCATATCTCACTAGAGCTCACACTATTATGTACAAGGGCTTGTTCCTAGTGTCCCTTCAATTTATACAATCCTCCCTCTAGGACACCAATCACAGTATCTTTATCTATGCTTGAATTCTTGGGCCATAGAAGAACTTGGCCATCTACAAAAGCTACCCTAAAACCTTTATCTTCTAAAGCAAAGATGGAAAGTAGATTATTCTTCAAGCCTTGTACAAACAAAATATCTTTAATTGAAACGGGGTTACCTGAGTCAAGTTGTATGGAGGCTTCTCTAATGCCTTTGACTACATGTCTGGAATCATCCCCAAGCTCCACTTGAAGCGATGAACTCTTTTATGTTAAGTTTGAAAGAGAATTTTTGAATATGGTCATGTGCTTGGAAGCACCACTATCTATAAGCCAAGTATCACTCCCTTGAGGGATAGTTCCTATGAGTGATTAGACTAATACAAATTCTTCATCCTTTTGAATTGTGCTCTTCAGCATTCGTTGCATGTGCATGGTGCTTCTTCTTTCCCTTTTCATGTCTAAGAGGACATTGTGCGGCATAATGTCCCTTCTTCTTGCAGTTGTAGCATCTGATCTTTTATGCATCCATCTTGTAGCATGGTTTCTTAGACTTCTTTGGACTACCTTATTCCCTTTCATTCCTTTTCTTCACTTGAGCAGCAAGGGCTTGATTTTCATCATCCTTTGTCTTATGTGACTTGGATATTAATCTAGATTCCTCTTGAGTACAATATGACCATAACTTGTCAAACTTGGGCAATTTGATTCTACTGCAAATACCTTGAACAAATGAATCCCAAGAGGAAGGAAATCCATTGAGTGTAGTAGTCACAAGTTCACCATTGTCTACTAGGTCTCCAATAGCTACTAATTGGTCCTTGATCTGTGAGAACCTCATAAAATGATTGGTGATTGTTTCTAACTTGTTAATTGTCACGTTTCTGAGTTGATGCCTTAGAGTAAGCTTTTGGCTGGTATTATTACTTTCATAAAGTTTGGTTATGGAATCAAACATTTCATTTGGTGACTTAAATTATGATACATTAGGTATCAAATGGTCTTTTATTGAGTCTATCAAGATGCTCTTGGCCTTGACTTCATTCTTCCTGAAATTTTATTTGGCTTCTTCATCTTCAGGTTTTGGAAGTACTTACTTAACATGATCCAATATCTCATTCTCTTCTATAATGAGGATAACTCTATGCTTCTATGATCTAAATTTATCTGCTCCATTCAATCTATCTTCAACTATCATACTGGTTGACATTTTCGGCGGTAGAAACCCTAGATTTGATAGATTTAAAATTTATGATCTTTCACGAAACTGCAACCAGAGTGTTGCAGGGGGTTGCACTAGAGTAGGGTGAAATTATATATGATAAAAATAGTCCCAACGCCTTGGAACTAGTGCTCAATGAGCTTGACAAATTATTCTAGTGCAGCGGTAAGGTGTTGTTGCAAATGATCTTCCTTCTAGTGGTCAAATTGTTCTAAAGGTAACCAAATATGAAACCATGTTGGATTTTTCCTTATTTGAGTAGTAGAGTTACCAATGTTATTTTACATCTTAACATTAACATTTATGGTATGTACTGAAGAATAAGAGTAGAATAAACAAGATACAAAAGAACACAAGAGATTTATCATGGGAAAACCACAAATGGGGGAAAACTCCAACAACCTTTCTTAGATAGATTTCGCCCAATATAATCCACCATGAACCATCTCTTAGGAGCCATATACAAAGAAGAAATCCTATCACTAGTCTATCACACAAGCTAGTGCGCACAGCAATAGCAGCAACACCATACAATAGTAGCACACCTCCTTAGAGAGATAACGCACAAGAGAAAAGCCATCAAAAAGACTAACCAAGAACGTCCACCGCATCTTCTTCTTATCCTCAGACTTGCACTTCCTTCTTCAATGAGAGAGTGAGTGTGTTGTTTTTCAAATGAGCAAGACGTCTCCTCTATTTATAGTCTTCAAGTCACCTTACCTAGGCTGACTTCTCCTCTTGGGATTCTTATTTTACTTTATTCTTTTCCTATGGGCCGGCTTCTCTTATGGGGTGTTCTTGTGTTGTTCAATGATCTTCCTTGGATTTTTGGAATCTTCTTCTCTTCTAAGAAAGGTTTTCTAGAGGAAAATTCCTCCTGCAGCTACCAAAACATCAACAGCAATTGCCCCTTAGGGCGCAAAGGCACATCGATAGATAAAAGGCTCTCGATGTGAGCTATTGAAGTTTTTGAAAGAGGTTTAATTTTCATGCAAGGTCTATTGTTTGTCCATGACATAAGGCTTAGGGATTAATGTGGAAAGGATAACTCTTCTAGAATTTATCTTGTTACTCTCCATTTTATGGTGGATGTTTAGATTTCTATAATTATTTTTCATTTCATGGAAAAAATTAAAAAAATAGTTATTCACCTTCACAAAATCAGCATCCCTAACCACATCAGTGTGCCATATCCCCATGGTCAAAAGATGTTGCTAAAACCACCCTTATCTTATTAATTAATGAAGCCATTGAGAAATATCATTCACGAGGAAGGCTCTAAAGTAGATCCAAACACCAAAGATTAATATTCTCCCTTCCAAAAAAAACTACCTCAAAAACCCAAACTCAACATATTTGTAGAATCAACAACCCTAACTAAAATCACTATATGTACCCATAAATAACATATATAAAAACATGTAGTATAAAAATGGAAGGCATTAACAATCTGATGTATTTGTCCCTACACCAGAATAACAAAAGATCATAATATCATTTTCTTCACCCGATTGATCAAGAGAAACCCAGATTCAATTGTGTCATTGTTGATATCCAGCAATCAACCATTTCAAAAATATGCCCAAATTCTTCCATGAAATAACAATCATCATCAAATATTTAATTGTTAATTTGTGAGCATTGCTCAATTCTTATAAAGAAGTTGAATAAAAGAATGTAGAACTATCTCCATATGAATTTTCTCATGTGATACAATATATCGAAGTCGATTCAAATGATGATCCACAATCCTTGTGGATTGAACTGTATAATTAAAGTTGGTGAATGTTAATGCTCTTGTGAGCTTCCTTGTTGTATTATCATAAGCTTGTGCAACTACTTCTATTATTTCATGCACCCTAAGCCATAGCTTAACTCCTTTAGAGAGATGTCATCTCTATGATCCATTTCCCCCATCTTCTTCATCCCACTCCATAGTATTTACTACTCTTTTGCGGACCTTACTTTGGAGCCAAAGTCACACAAAACTCTATTTTTCTTGTTGGGCATATTGTATTTTCTCCTAGATTTGGGTTTGGAATTGGGTTTGGACTAAATTATGCTAGTTAAAGAATTTAATGGTATTTGAATCTCACCAATAAATCTCTAATGAGATTTCAACTTCAATTCAATGTTGATTGAGAGGTATGCGGCATTCAAGTCATTGCAAATCAATTTGATCTTCCTTGTAAGAATGTCATTTTTTTCCTTCCTCCAAGCTATGATAGTGTTATTGCCTTAATTCTTGGGATCAAGCATAATTTGATTTTTCTGGTTATAACCCAATAAGACTGCATATATCTTGGAGTGACTATATGTATATTTCTCTTGTTTGCATATATCTTGGAGCAATCGATACATGGCAAAAAAAAAACACATAAATAAATAATTGAAGTATATAAATATCAGATATTGAAGCTAAACACTTAACGCCTAGAGAAAACCCATAGACATGACTCAGATCGACACATAATACTAAATATGTCTATCCATATTGAGTATCACAATCATTCAATGAAATTATTTCTAAAGCTATAGTTGATTCTAACAAGAGAAAACCCATAGACATGACTCAAATCGACACATAATACTAAATATGTCTTTCCATATTGAGTATCACAATCATTCAATGAAAGTATTTCTAAATCTATAGTTGATTCTAACAATTCACTATGTAATTCGCTTTCTATAAACCATTTGATCCTTCTATTTGATTACCATCTTGTCTTATTAGAGAGAAGGATTGTAGTATAATATTAATGGAGATAATAACAATATATAAGACAAACAATATGCTTATAAAATCCATGGGAGATGCTAACACCCAAATGAAGTGCATACAAAGTGAAGAATAAATATAATATATTAAGACAATAATAAGGCAAAGGCTTGTTATTGTATGTATCTTGTTCTTCTTCTCTATATGCAATGCTTAAAGGAAAAACTTAACAATAATTGCAACAACAACAATAAATAATGATGAACACTTATAATTAATATAATATAGTTTATAGCTTTCTATGGTTCATAGATTCATAGATGCCTCTTGTTCATCCCATTTCTTTGCGACTATAATTAAGGGAAAGGCAAGCCCAATATGACTATTTCAAAATACATAAAATTAGGCATGTTGAGTATATTAATGAATATAACTCCTTACATGAATGAATTATGGCTACATGAAAATTAAACTTAAATAGTGCACACCTTCACCTAACCCTTACCAAACCAACTATTATTGAAGCTCCAATATCAGTAGCTTCCAAATACATATGTTTCACCAACTAATCAATAATGAGCTAATATTTGAAGCTAATAAACCACCCACACTACACATTTTGTTGTTTATGCACCTTGTGCCATATAATAAATTGCCTACAAATCACATATGTTCCCTAGTATGTATGTATGTTTATTTCTTTACCACGACCTCACCTACATTATAGATGACAAGGGTCACATATGCCAATATTTATTGAGTTATATAGTGTTCACCGTATTTTATTGTTGATTTCACCATATTATTTGTTGTGACTTCAAATTCAAATTCAAGGGTGTTACGAATGAAAGTTACATGTTCTTCCCTTTCATTTAGAAGTTGCACATAAAATTGTTTAATATGTGTCAATGAAATTCCTCAATTAAATACACAATAGATTGGTAGCATGACTTAATCATGATGTCAATAAGAACATAAATAAATGTAATTAGGACATAAACTGTGTGAAATATATATATTAGAAAACAACAATTTAAATATGTAATAAAAGAAAACACTCTCAAAATACATATGCACACACATACACATGCATTGTAATTTGAAACTTTACCAAATAATTAAAGAGAAATAACCAATTTAATATCCCAATAGAGCTTGAAAAGAAAGTGAACACATGGTTGATCCTTCTAATGGCTCTCTACACATAACTATGTTGTTTTCTACCATTAAACATAAGACTAGACACAACTGAGGAGAGGGTGCTCATTGTTAACAATTCTCTAGTGTTGTTAGTGAGTTAGGTTTGCTTGATGTTAAGGGATAGTCAGTGCCTTTAGTCTTTCACGAATCCATCCTTGAGTGCCAAACACACATCTAATATATGATTCCATCGTGCTCCTGATCTATCACACCAATTGTTAGAATGGGTGTAATGATCTTTTTTACTTTGTGTATTACATTCTTGTTGCATAATTTCTCTAGATCTTCCTCGTTATTGAGTAGAGAGGGAGTTGAATTCTCATCATAGAGACAAGAAATGGGTCTTCCATGAAAAACTTATTCATTCTACTCCTTTCAAATATTCTTCACCCCGCCTCAACTTCATGGCATTCATGTGCTCCACCTAGTTTGAGAATGGGGAGACAACAAAAGCACAAAAAGATGCCAAAAATGAAGAGAAAGTAGCAACATTCTCTAAATTCTAGAATCTCTCTTCTTACCATCAAAATCAAGAGTGCATCGTACCAATAATTTCACTGGAATATGTTGGAAAACATACAATAAAAGTAAACCAATTTGTATTTTCATATTGTTTTCTTTTATTCTTGAAATAGAATGAAGTGTATAGAAACTTACTTGGATTTGACTCAAGTAGATTGAACCTTTTTCACATGGGAATTTAAATAATAGCATTATAAAATACAACTTTTAACTCTGAATTGTAATGATACTTGTTGATTTAAACCATTGTATAGACAAGACGATTTTACAACATCGTATTTTAATTTTTCAACATAAAGTGTAAAGAGTTCCACCTTGTTTTCGTCAATACAATGCATTCAAAAGTTTTAAATCAAAAAATTGATCATTGCAATGGTATTTTATTACAGGAGGAGGGATACTTTGACAACATAACTTATCATACATGGAAGGATAGATAGAATTGCATACATAACCTAGCCTCCTCTTTTCATAAGGATTAATAGTTGTGAAATCAAAGGCAATCAATTAAGATAAACTATCACAAGAAACTTTTAGGTCAGTGAATATTCAAATTTATTCACACTTACCTAAATACTCTTGAATGTTATAAACTAACTTTGAAAGTAGAAAATAGGTTGAATAATACTTGTTTCAAGTCTTCGTTGTTGTCAGAATTATTCGATTTATATTGGTTTCCTCATCCTAAACTTGATGGCCACCTATCATGTGATTTCATTTACTAGATCTACTTTTGGATAAAGCAACAAAGCATGTTATTCTTTAAATACATCGTTTTTAGGCACCCATGTTTTCAAACATATCCCAAGAGGCATGCAACAACATTATGGCTCACTCTTTAGGTCCATTCTTGTTGGATTGCAACCTTTTCCAGGGAGCCATAATCTTACCCTTGTCTTGTGGCACTTGCAAAGGGATGATATCTAAGGGTTGTTGATCAGAAAGAATGTCTTATGGTCTTTGAGTCAAACTCAAGAGGATATAATACCCCTATGTTTTTAAAGAAGCAGTACTCCTCTACTTAAAATAACATACAAGAACAAATAAAATTCCTGAGAAAAGACCAGACTCATTCTTGAGATAAATATTTACATGCAAAGAATACCTAAGAAAGGACCAAGTATCTTATAGAAAGTAAATATTTACAATATGTTACAAGATTATAAACCAAAAGAGTATGCAATAAAATAAAGACAACATTTGCATCACAACATTCATCAAAGTAGAACACAATATTCAGCAAAGAGAAAAGAAAGTATGGACCGCATATGGAAAAGGACTTTAAATGATGTTTTCATTAGACACAAATAATATTTTGATAGACATACAACTGAAATCTCATGCTTAAATTCAAAGTATTAAGATATCAATAATGTTCTATCCCAAATTAGTTCTCTGCCTTTAAAAATAATAGATGTCTTTAAATAAAAAAAGAGTATTTTCTTAGTGATGAGGCTCTAGTGGACCATGAAATGAAAAATACATGGAAGACACAAGAAAAATAGTCAAGGGTCAGCCTTGGGCTTCACAAGTTACTGGGAACAAAAAAAGGCAATGTCACAAATCACCGTAGATGAAAAAGATGGCAAGGGCGAGAATAGGGTTGCTACTAGACTCACTGTGACGGAAATATTCTCTGAACATGTTACCTGCTTGTTGATGCTTCTTTTGTAGACGATTGTTGCATTGGAGGTGGCATAACTATTGTAATTATTTCATGTTGATTTGTCTTGATGATCTTGATTAGATATTTTCTTAACCACTCTTCTATGTATTCCCTCATTGGGGCCACCGTGATATCGTGATTGGTATTTATCTCGAACAACTCATTCTCCATTTCTCTTAGGTAAATACCCAATTGGTTAAATGTGTCATCGATGTCATCATTCTCATTATTATATCAAACCAGCCACCTTTCAATTTCATCTTCGGATAATTCTATTGAGTTAGTGAACTCACTCACCCATGCAACTTTCAAAGCTTCAAGTTGATCTAATAGTTGGTTTTTAGACATAAGTATTGTATCCATTAATAAATTTGGGCCATCATGTTCCTTCATGAGATCAACAAGTTATAGGAAAAGGTCACTCTCTTCCTTTTCACAACATCCAACTCGTTCATCATTTCTCTTAAACTTTTAATTTTTTTCACCCAGCAGGCATTAATTTGCTTCATTCTAGTACTTGATGGATTTTTTTGTTCTCTTTTTGTGGCTATCACTTAAACTTGAAACTTTTGCAGCAAATGTTCCCACAACCTCCTTGTAAAAACCCTCATTGTTTTCCAGATCTTTTTGGATATATTCTTTGAAGTGCATAATCCTCGTTGAAAAACAGGTAGACATTTGTGCAAGCTCCCAGATTTCTTGGATTAAGTCTATTATTTTTTGAATTCATTCACCAACATACTTTTTTAGTGCTAACAACAAACTGGATGATCCTTTCAACTTACTTCTACTTTATAGAACGTCCTATAAGATAAGTGGTGTTTGATGGCTAATGGATCAACAAACAATGGTTTTGGAATCAAAGTTGTCTCTAATTCCTTTCTTTTTTCCTTTAAAATAAAATTTTGTTTTTCTATATTACAAACAAATTATTTCATTGTCTCTCTGGTTGCCTAATGAAATTGTACAATCTTTGAAGGTGCAACCCCATGGAAATCAATTTCCAACTTCTATTTTTTAGAATTTTATTGTTCTTCATGTTTACCTTCTCTATTAAGAATTTTTTGGAATTTTGATTGTAGGCCGTGTGGTGAAGTGTTACAGACTCTTCTTCAAATATTTATGGTTCTTGAGGGACCATAGCTTCATCAATATTTCTAGGTTTCCAGCAGTCATTGTTCTAACCAACTGGGTTCTTTGATGATTTCATCTACATCCATTGCCTGTGGACTTTCTTGAATTTCAGGTATTTCTAATCTCATTTTCTGGGTGTCTCTTTTTCTTTTAGCAAAGGTATGTACAACATAGGATTTTTCAAGATTTGTCTTCAGAGGGTCTTTGTCATCACCATCATATGAGTTTTCGGAAATTCTTTTCCTCATTTCCAAACTACTACTCCTTGGTTTTGTTTTTGTCGAGGTACTTCTTTGAGACCCAATAAGAGAATTGCAGTTTTTGTTTTTTACTTCTCTACCTTATTTTCAATAAACTCATTAGTGTTGGTTAATTCTTCTATATCATTCATACCTTCATTGACTGAGGTCTCGGTTAAATTTAAATTCCCCCCTCCTCCTTCTTTATAATGTTTAATCTTAGTGAAATAAGAGGAATATCACACCAGGGACATATGTGCATTATATAAATCATTAGGGTCGAAACCCTCAACGCATTCAACTTCCTTTAGGCCGAGTTGGTCAAATTGACCTACAAATTCATCCAAATCAGAGATAAGCTTTACAATAACTTCTTTGACTCTCCAAGGAAATGGCATGAACTATTTTTTTCTTTTCTCATTAAAGAAATGATCTAAGTATCTGTATTGTATGCATACTTCTATCACAAAGTGTTTGTCTAATACATAGAAATGGAGCAGAAAGGGGTTCTCTTTGAAACCGAATAAACTTATGACAATGAAATCTTCTATAGTTTCAAAAATTCCTTTCTCTGAGAGAAAGGTGGCAGTCTCAAGTGATAGTCTTAATGTGTTAGGGTCGAAGATTAATTTTTTAAATTCAAAGGTAAAATTGTTGTGGACCAGGTAGAAATAATATTGAGCCTTGTGTCTCCAAAAGGCTAGATACCAAGCAAAGACTGGCTCGATATTGAATTCAACACTTCTTTCCCTCGATAAGTGTTCGAAAACATGGCAGTAGGCTATGGAGAAAATCAAATAAGATGTCATGTAGAATTTTATGGTCCTTTTCAGACCACCCAATTGAAATGAAATTTCATTGGAAATAAGGCGGCCCCAGTCAATGAGGGCATCTTCATGCACAACAAAGTGTAGAATATAAATGACATTTTTCAGCACAAAGGTCGTGGATTCCAAACCAATTATAGGGAAAATAAATATGGAAATTCCTTGTATGGATATGTAATATCTCCTCCTCATTGACACAAGAGCTCAGGGATGTAGTAGTCTAGCTACCCCTCTAGACTATAGTCCAATATAAGCAAGGGGAAGGAAATGTGGTTTTTTGTCACTAAGGAGATCTAAAGTTATATTATTAAATTGACTTTAGTAAAAGACTAAAGAAAATTAAATTAAAACCCTTAGCAAGTGGAAAAAGCAACTCAATGGAAAATTAGAAAAGGAGGTATAAAAGAAGGAGAAGGGCGCACCTCTGGGGATTCTATTATCATGGTTCACTTTTGCACTTTGCACTCTTGAGCTGGACAACTTACGTTTTGAGGGTTTTGAGTAAACAAACCCTAGCAACCAGCACAGAGGTGAAAGATTCCTATGTTCTTGGTTCAAGCTTGGCCAAGGAGGTGAAAGATCCCCCCCTCACCATTCTAATCTAGTCACAGGTATTCAACAAACAACACTTGGAGTTGATGCACAGATCTGAAGGGTTTTCAGCATTTGGGTGCATCCTTGGAAGAGAAAAGGTTCGATTTTCTTGAAGGAGACTAGATCTATAATTTTATGCCATTGGAGTTTCATCTCTAGGGTCATAGCGCCCTTTTGCAACATTGATACCAAGGGTATCTCCTTTGGGTTATTTTATTTTTCTCAGGAGGAATTTTTGAAGGAGGGCACAACTCCCATTGAGAATACTCATAGATCTGAGGGAAACCTTGAAGGGTTTTACTCTAACTTGCTTCATTCCTACTCTAGAACCCCTAATCTACAATTTGAGGGTTTTTTCACATCATTTCGAGGTCATTTACTAGGAGGACGAAATATTGAGCATTTCCATCCTGTTAGGGTTGTACCAGTTCCAGATCCAGCATTCCAGGGCCGTACTAACTCCAGATCTGATGATCCAAGGCCATACCAGAAAAGATCTAGAGGAATCTATTCAAGAAGGGAAATAAATTAATCTTATAATCAGTTATATTCAGTGGAGGAAGACCTAGGGTCTCTATATCTCCTATATTGTACTATATTTGCAGATCTATGTATAAAGATAACTTATTCTATCTAAATAAAGGTCATATCTGAAGTTTGTTATCTCTGTTTATGTGTTTACTTAATTATCATGTGTTCCATACTTGTTAGGGTGTCTTATATGCAATAAACTTAGCAAAAATACTTCATCACATTTTTTGTAATAGCAATCTGCAAAACAAAACACAAAACATCAAATAGAAACCCTGGTTCTTGGCCGAAAATTGGTTGGGAACATTACATGGTATCAGAGTGAATTTCCTTCGCCAGCCTATGCAAATTAACAATATGACCAAAAGAAGAGGTCGTGGGGGGCATCCCATGATAGGTAATCCAAAAGAGGAAGAGTGGGAAGGCAGCATGGGCAGCATGGAAGAGACACATGAGACAGAAAATGCTACATATGAAGAAACTGAACTTCTGGCAGATAAAGTAGCCCATAGAGTGAAAGAGATACTTCATAGAAATCAAGAAATCATGCAGCATACCCTGGCCAAAATTTAGAACCACTTATCATTAGGACAGTCTGAGCTCCACTTATCTCTTACCAATTTTCAAAGATGACAAGATAGAATGATAACAGTGTTGGAAGAACTGAATAAACATCAGGGAATCCTTTCTCAGTTTTTGATGAAGCAGAGGCATGGAAAAGACCCACCCCTATATGGTGGAAATCATGAAGTTGGTGGATCTCATGGAGGAAATGGGAATCATGAAGAATCTATACACAAAGATCAAATGGAGGAGCATCACTCCAATTAGGGAGATCAAGTCCTTTCCCATACACTTAGCAAAACCACCCCTAGGCCATACATGCATACCTTCCTCAACACACAAAGAAGGGAAGCTAATGCATTGAATTCAGAGAGCATGGGAGAAGAATGGGAAACAACAGAAAGGGAATACAACACTATGAGCACAGTATTTAGGAGACAAGTCTCTATGGGAGAGTACTTCCACTTGAAAATGAAAAGAAGATCCAAGGAGAATTACAGAGGTATAAATCAACTTGGACAAAAATATATAAAAATGGATCCACCCACTTTTGATGGATCAAATAATCTTTCGGTTACAACATGGGTACAAAATATGGATGCATACCTCCAATTGAACCCTATGGAGGAAAGGGAAGCTATCAAATTTGCAACTATGTACCTGATGGGAAAGGCACATGAATAGTGGTTTCATGGAATAACTACCTTAGGTCATGGATGCATCACCTCTTACCAAGAATTCACTCAAAGGCTTATTGACAAGTTTGACAAGGGAGACCCAGATCGTCATTTCAGGGAGCTTACATAGCTTAAACAGACAAGTTCGGCTAAGGCCTTTATTGAAGAGTTTCAAAGAGTATCAATTATGGTTTCGGATCTAGCAGAATCAAGGTTACTTATGTTGTTCATAGAAGGATTGACAAAACCAATGAAAGGATGGGTTAAGGCCTTCAAGCCTATAACCTTACAGGATGCCATTGAACACATCAGGGATTTAGTGGGGTTTGCCAAAAAAAACAGTTTCACACCTAAACCACCCATGGTTCAGAGAGGCTATGACACTAGACCAGTGGACAGAGGAAAAGGGAAATTAGATGGCACTACATGATCCGGAAAAGATCTTTTAATGACTATGGTTGAGTTTTTAATTGCATGTGTTAATTAACCATTTATGAAACTGAATGAAAGAGGAAGGATTTAATGAAGAATCATAGCATCCATAAGACAATATACAAATCTAAACTGAAGCAATAAGAACAACAAACCATAACAAGAGAAGTGATAACAGAGTTCGGCACAAAATAGCCTACGTCTCCGGGCCTTTGTCTCAGTGGGGGAGGCTTCTTTATTAATTCTTAAATGCTTGAAAAGTATAGAAAAAGTACATCAAATGGATCTCATATTAGTCTCACTATGTTATGCTCGACCTCAAAAATCCAACACAACTGACGGCACTAAAAAAGACTGAGTGTAGCTCCCAAAAATGGTCTCCAAAATTCTCCTAGTTCATTGATTTTCTCTGCATAAATAACATTGTTCTGCATTAACTTGCATCAATTTGACCTCCTGGTGTAGTGATAAATCTTTTGGTAAATAATGTGAGGTTGTGGGATCTAATCCCAACAACCCACGATTTCTTGGCTTAAAATCTGCAAAATATACCATAATTTATGGCATGAAATGGCTAAAATAACCATTATCCAAAGTTTTATGACAAAATATATGGCGCACACTATTGTATGGTTTAAATACCACATATTACAACAACACGTGACAACAACATATGGAATCAGGCGCTCGCGAGGATATTGGTGAGGAGATATCTGCACATAAATGAATGGAGGGCGAACCAGGCTCCAGGAGCCTGGATCCTCACTGGTCCACGTTTCGACTACTGATCACGTTTCGCCTTGACCCTTGAACTCATCCATCTCTCTCATTGTCGTTTTTTGGTCCGAGCCTCTATATTGCTAGCCTCTCTTCGAGCTGATTTTCGGACTGTCAGCCACAGTCTTGCTCTTTGTCTCTTTTCTCTGACAGGGATTGGTTTCCCAAGCCTCCCCATTGCTCCACTGACCGATCTTGTCTTTTCGTCAGCTCTCTTTGACATAGTTCCTTTACTCAGTACTGTGCAGTGGGCCAGTGTGGTCCCCTAGCAGGTTTTAAATGGATCCCCAGCCCAGTTTTCCCTCGCACCCTGCAGACGATCTCTTTTGGAACCAGGAGGGAATTTTGGACAAAATAGATTCCCTGGTACATAATTCTTCGACTCTTCCCTCCAAGTTTTTTTCAAAAATTGCTTCCTCTCCTTCTGAGCCCTCTGTTAGTATAGGCCCTCCCCCTCTGTCTAGAGCACCTTTCCTGAGTGCTCCTCTGAGTGCTCCACTGGTTATTGACAGGTCTCTCCCTGCTCCTAGTAGATCTACCCTTTTGGAGGTCTCTCAAGCTCAGTCTCCCCCCCACCAAGTAGCCTCCTCTGGACGCAAGGTGTGGAGAGAAAACAAAATATCTAGGCTCTTAGTGTTGGGCGACGGAGTGGGACTTGAAAATCTATGTAAAATGTCCACCTGTTCACTGGCTGGTCGCATTTCCTACAAAATTTTGAGCTCTCCTCCCCTGGAGGAATGGATTAAGCTCAAGTGGTTTATGATCCTTGGCTACTATCCAGAAGTTCTATTTCTTAAAAAAGGATGGCTCTGTTTCACCTGCAAATCTCCTGAAGACGCCTCGTCGCTCCTTTCTTCCTTTTGGGTCTTTGGAGGCAGTAGTCTTATGCTCAAACGATGGTGTATGGCTTTCAATCCGGACATTGACTCCTTCCAGCTAATACATATGTGGGTGTTTCTCCTGGGTCTTCCACTCCATTTCTGGAATGAGGATGCCTTCAGAGCTATTGGAAACTCCCTGGGGAAGCCGATTTCTCTCGACTCCCCCTCTTGTTTGGGATCTTCGAGGCTCTTGGGCAGGGTGCTGGTCGATATGGACCTATCTGCAGGTCTACCAAAAACTCTTGAGATTGATTGGCGAGGGAGGAAGCTCCTACAGAACCTGGACTACCTCGGAATATCGTTCAGATGCAACCGATGTCGCGAGACTGGCCACCTTCGTCGAACGTGTCCTGGTAAGTCCGTTAGTACCCCTGATGATATTGACGATCTATTTCTAAATCCTCCTACCTATCAGACTGTTGACCCTTCCCTAGACTTTTTAGACATCCCCCCTGATCCTATCTCAATGCCTATCCCTGATCAGCCCGATTCTCTGACCAAACTCGCTCTACTTTGCCCAACACTCTACAAAACACTCACGGCCCCTGAAAATCTCTTTGTCAATAGCCTTGGATGGCTCGCTTCCTCCTCCCTTTCAAATCCCCTCACTTCCGAAGCCGACAGGCCCTCATCTACCCTCCCTGCTCCTTCTCTCGACAGTACCCTTCCCTCCACCTTGATTGCTACCCCCTCTCCACCAGCGTCCATAACTCCTCCCTCTTTGCCGACCCTTCAGGACGGGTCCTTCCCCACTTCAATAGCCCCTGATGACCCCCCTTCACTACTTCCTAGTTACAACTAGCCAGACGAGGACGATGACTCCCTCTTGGCAGCGCTGAGCTCCTCTTCTATAGCCCAGTTTATCCCGGACATTACCACACAGATTCCAGTTTTTCGGGGTAAAGAGATCATAGCACCTTCCTCTGAAGTGGGACCGTCTACTTCAACTCCCTCAGATTCCCTTAACAAATCTTTTGCTTGGTCGCGAGGTATCGTAGTTGAGCTCTCCCCTCTCCAGACGAGGAGCACTAGGAAAAAGAAAGATGGCTCTATTACTCATCTTGCAATCTCGGGAATTCAAACACAATACAGAAAGGCCCTTAGAGCATTGAAGGCCATCACATGCTCCAAGTAATGATAGTGCTCTCTCTAAATATTCGAGGGATCGGGGGCACCCTCAAGGCTGCTTCCTTCCGGAGACTTCTGGAGCACTCCAATCCAGATGTCATCTTTCTGCAAGAAACCCTTTCTGTTGATCACTCTGCCAGAGCTTTCCTTCATCTATTTCGCCCCCTTTGGGTCACAGCGGCATTAAGTTATATCGGCAACTCAGGAGGCATGCTAGTGGCCTGGGATCCAGCGCTTTTCGACTTAAATCCCTTCTTGACCTGTGGAGGTATTTTGTGTATAGGCAGTTTTTTTGCTTCTAACCAGGATCTGGCGCTCTTAAATGTCTATGGCCCTTGCCAAGACAAACCACAATTCTGGTCTCACCTTGCTAACAGTGGCATCCTCTCCCTCAGTAATCTTATCCTGGGAGGCAATCTCAACATCACCCTTTATTCGGATGAACACTGGGGAACAGCTTCACTATCTGGATCTGGTATTAATCTTTACAGAGACCTCTTCAAGGCTTTTAACCTCATTGATATCTTGCCTGTTAATCTCGTCCCTACCTGGTGTAATAGGAGAAGGGGCTCGAAGGTCATTGCCAGACGGCTCAATCGCTTCCTTATTTCCGAGGCTTTCTTCTCTTCAACCATCTTCCCTTCCTCTGGAGTCGTTCTTCCTTTCTTCTCTAATCATGCGCCCATCCTCCTCACTTTGAATCTCACCGTCTGACTCAAGCCCTTTCCCTTCAAATACAATCATCACTGGGCCGACTCCCCTGCCTACTCGGCCCTGGTACATACTATCTAGACAGACCCACAGTTTCTGATTGAATCCAATCCTCAGCTGAGACTCGTATGGAAATTAAAATTCCTAAAAGCGCATACAAAAATCTGGTCAAAACAAAATAAGGTGGCGGAGGAGATTGCTCTGAACAAGATAGAGATTGAGATCACGCATCTCATCACAAAATAAACCTCTGCGGCCCTGTCATCGGAAGACGAGGCTTCCCTAAAATCTTTGGAGGAGAATAGAAATGTTATTCTGCTGGAAGATGAAAAAATTTGGAGGCTCCGTAGTCGGGCGACCTGGCTCAAGTGGGGAGACTCCAATTCTAAGTATTTCCATAAAGTTGCTAATCTCAACAGGAACAAGAAGCTTATCTGGTCCATTGAAAGTGACATTGAGGGGACCATTCATGGACAGGAGGCACTCAAAAGGGAAGCGGCCTATTACTTCGAACAACTCTTCAAATCCAGCAGCGGCGACAACATGCCGGCAAAAGTTTCTACCGCCAGCCTTTTCACAAACTTGGTTTCTGCATCTGAAGCCTCTGACCTTTTTAATCCAGTCACACTGATAGAGCTTAAGAATACTTTGTTTCTCCTCAAAAAAGAGAGGAGTCCAGGGCCCGATGGCTGGACGGCCAAATTCTTCACCCATTTTTTTTATCTTGTTGGACCGGACCTTCTTCTGATGCTTGAGGACGTGCGCATTAAAGGTAAAATCTCCAGTAGCCTCAATTCCACTTTCCTGGTTTTAATTCCTAAAAAAGACAACCCTACTTCCTTCAACGAATTCAGACCGATCTCCCTTTGTAACTTAGTTTATAAGCTAATTTCAAAAGTTATATCCACTTGGATTAAGCCAGTTTTGGAAAGGAGTCTCTCAGTTGAACAGCTCAGGTTTCTTAAGGGAAGAAGGATCCATGATGCCATCGGTGTGGCCCATGAGTGCATTCATAGCATCATTCAAAAAAAACAAAAGGCGTTGGTCATGAAAATTGACCTCAAAAAGGCTTTTGACAGTATTGACTGGGATTTTCTAAGACTCATCCTTCTCTCGATCGGTTTTGGGATTAAGTTCACGGACTGGATAATGTCCTGTGTCACAAGCGCAAACCTTACAGTTCTGATCAACGGGGAGGCGTCCAGATTTTTTAAAAGCGAAAGGGGGCTCCGTCAGGGATGCCCTCTTTCCCCTTACCTCTTTATCCTAGTGTTGGAAGGGTTGAGTCTTCTCCTCTCAAAACACATTGCCGAGCGACGCATCACAGGTATTAAGATCTCTAATCTCCTCAGGATCATCCACCTTATGTTTGTGGATGATATTCTCTTATTATCAAAAGACGATGTAGCGGAATGGACTGCGCTTTTGGACTTACTTCAGCTTTTCTGTACTGCTTCGGGGCTGTCCATCAACCCCTCGAAGTCCACGGTCCACTTTTGGGGCCTAACTGAGACCGAACTATCTACTCTAAAAGGCTCCATCCCTTTCTCCTTTTTTGATTTAACTTTAGGCTTCGGGTATCAGGGGTACCATCTAAAACTGGGAGCCTCCTCCGCAACTGACTGGACATGGTTGGTGTCTTCTTTTGAAAGGAAAATAGGTTTCTGGTGTAACAAATGGTTGTCTTTGGGGGGACTGCTCATCCTGGTCAAATCGGTGTTGCAAAGTCTGGTTGTTTCTTGGATGTTACTAGAATGGATCCCCACCAAAATCATTTCTCTGCTCCGCAGACTCTCTTTCAACTTCTTGTGGAATGACCTAGTAGGAAATCAACACTTCCACCTCTGCAGTTGGCAGACTCTCTCTAGGCCAAAGAGGGAAGGGGGATGGGGACTTAAGAATCTTTCCATCTTCAACAAGGCACTACTGGCATGTTCCTTTTGGAGAGCGGTTTCCATTGATAATATTTGGCATCTGGTTATCAAGGAAAAATATTTAGGTGCCAAACCCCTCACCTTTTGGCTACGAAAGACACATCTAGTTCAGAACTGGGCTTCTCCCTTCTGGAGGGGACTCGTATCTTCCTCTCAAGTGATCCTACACTGGCTCCGTTGGAGACCTGGATCAGGTGAAGAAATTAATCTTGGCAGAGACAAACTCATTGGTTTAGATGATCAATCGATTATCTCCCTGCAGCTCAGGTCTCATATGATGTCCCTCAATTTTTTTTCCCTTGCACAGTTAAAGAAGGAGACCCGTGCCTTCCCTCTCCTGGATCACTGGCTTCATAGCAGTGATTTAGCTCTCCGTGGTCCCATAGCCTTGGAATTGGATTCTTTTACAGCAACCTTAAAGTGCTCGGGCCTCTCCCTCTCTGACGCTCGGGATACTCTTACCTGGGCCGAGGGCGATGGGTCAAGAAATGTTGCAGCCAAGAATTTTTATGCCACTCTCCTGTCGGATAGGGAGATAGATGCCCAGCTTTTGTGGCTACGCCGGCTTTGGACTTGGCCGCTCCCCTTAAAGCATAAATTATTTTTTTGGCTTTGTGCTAGAGATAAACTCCTCACCTGGGAGATGCTACGTAGAAAAGGTTGGAAGGGTCCTAGCTTATGTGTTCTTTGTCGCAGAGCCTTGGAGGAAATTCATCACTTGCTAATTCACTGTATTTTTCTCAAGACATTTGGAAACGCACCTTGCAGCATTTCTCCCTTCCTTTCCACTGGACCGGTGCCACCTTCACTGAGTGTTTCTCCTCCTGGTCATCTGTCCAAGCTGCACCTCCTACTCTGGTTGTTTTCGTTAGCTGGCATATTTGGTTAGAGTGCAACAAGGCTCTCTTCGAGGATGCATCCCCTTCCCTACAGGTGGTATGCCATAGAACACAAGCCTCTTTCCATTGGCAGCAGTCTTCAGTCAAGGCTCTTCTCTTCAAAGCGATGGATTCCTTCTTTCCTGAAGGTTACTCTGTGGCTTGTTTTGATGGAGCGGCCCAGTCTTCTGGATTATGCTGTGGTGCTGGAGGCACTTTCAAATCACACCCGGAGAGGGCTACAAAGTGGTTTCTAAGCTGCGGTAGAGGTACTAATACCAAAGCCAAGCTCCTGGGCTTATGGGCTACACTTACGTTGGCATCATGTTGGTCCCTTGATCACCTATAGGTCATAGGCGACTCAAAAGTTATCATTGACTGGATTAATCGTAAGTGCAATCTCCAATCCATCCATGTGGAAGGTTGGAAACAAAAAATGCAACAGCTGGCTTTCTCCTTCACTGACATCTCCTTCCGCCATCTCCCCAGATCGTTCAATTCCGAGGCAGATGCTCTCTCTAAGAGAGCTCTCAGTCAAGTGGTCGGAAGACTTTCTATTTATCACTGTGACAGAGGACAGGAGAGCCCGATTTCCTCCTTCAATATCTTCGAGTTATAAGTCAAGTACGTTGTACAGGAAATAGCTCAGAGTGCCTTGGATTCTGCTTGTATCAGTTTGTTTTGTATGGCGATGGAGGCTGGCTTCTTTCACCGTGGTGACAGATTTACTTCATTGGGCGATTGACAGAACAAGAGATTTTTGAGAGCTTCAGTTTTCATTTTGATAGTTGTGATAGTTACTGGACTCGTTATCGTCCACCTTTGTTGATTTTCATGGCGATGGAGGCAGGCATCTCTTGCCGTGGTGTAAGTTTCACTTCATTGGGTGATTGCCAGAACAAGAGGTGTCTTGAGAGTTACAGTTTTCTCTGTGATAGCTGTGATAGTTTCTGGACTAGTAAATCGTCCACTTTGTTCCTTGGATGCTTTGTTTTATTGCAAGTCCTGATCTGATCTGGTTCTCGCTATGATCCAGCTTATATGTCTGGTCTCAGAGCATTGTAAACGAATTTATACCATTTATAAATTTGAGTTAATTTCTCTTGGGAAAAAAAAACATATGGAATCAAGCTTAAGCTTTGGACTAGAGCCTTGGTAACATAAAATATGGGATTAGAATATCTTATATGGTTGAAATAACCATAATATTAAAGTTTCCAACCCATTTTCATGGTCAACACCATATAATATATAATAACCCAAAGATATGGTTCATGGGATTCGATTTTTTTTTAATGGGGATATGAAAAATATGGTATGGCATAAAGTATGGGATTCGTGCCCTTTTTAATGGGTTACCACTAACCATATGATATATTCACACTAAAAGAATTAATTTGCAACATGATTTTTAATAAGTAATATGCAACCACATCATCATTTTCCATTGCCACATGTCAACATCTTCCATTTCCATGTGTCATCTCGAGGAGGTGTTACTTGTTCTTTGACTAGTTGATTTTTTTTTATCTGTTTTTTCAAAACTTCCGAATGTGATAACTTTAGCATATGATGTCGGATTTACAATCCGTTTACACCACCAGAAATCTTGCGACGAGCACTGCAGGATCATGTCATTTTATTGATCATTCAAAAAATTTGATTTTTGAGCCTCTCAAGATCCATTTTGGATCACACCTCCCCACTAAGGACCTTTTGGTCCCCAAAAGATTATTTGCCAGTCAACAAGCTTGGGATAGGCCACCCGGCTTGTCCTCTGTCTTTGAAATCTGTCCTGTGCACCTGTCTCATCAAGACCAGCTGTAACACAATCATGACAACTGACAGCATATTGTTAGCTATTTGAACCCTGTTACATCTAACTTAAGCCATTATCATCCATGTAGACAACATTATTAATGATAGCATCAACAAGACGACTGCAAATGAGTTGATATACTTGTAATATTTGCACGACATGAGCTTAATTTGAAGCAACTTATGATTGATTTTCCATTCAACAATCATTTATTGTTCTTGCTTAACATCGATTACTTCATTTGAAACAATTATTGGTTTGTTGCTTGCTTGCACTGCCTTCTTTAATTGTTCCATTGTTTGAAGTGTTTTATTTTCCTTAACATGATGAGCATGAACCACATAATCTTGACATGCTTTGGTTAATTGATATTGATTCTTTGTCCTGTTGAAGATTGCCTTATGATTATATAAGTATGGACTACCTAAGACCATTCCACATTCACCTAACGACACTACATCACATGTTACCTCGTCCACATACTTAGATGAAACTGCAAATTTGATTGTGCACTGCTTTGTTATGTGCATTTGATGATGATTGCTTATCCATTTAAGTGTGTAAGGCTTATGATGTACTTGTGTTTTTAACCCCAATTGCTTAACCAATTATTCTGAGATTAGATTAGATTGAGATCTACTGTCGATTAATGTGTCTATCTTAGTGTGTCGCATGATTACCCTTATATGAAACAAGTTGCTTCTACAATCAATGCCTTCACCAATTTTACATGTCATACCAACCAATGAGATCTTTGATTCATCACCTGAATCCGATCCCAAGTCTATGGGTCTTGTTGTCGCTGCCACTGTTTTCATTCCCTTCTTTTCCTTGAACCACTTTGGCCTCTTCTCGGGATGCAACTGCCAACATCTATCATCATCATGTCCCTCTTTCTTGCAATGCTTGCAAGAGGGCTTCCCTTCCTTCTTCTTCACTGCATTTGAATTCTTTCCATGCCATTTCCTCTTGTCCTCTTTCCTTGAAGACAATGATTCCCCTGACACACCTGCTTTTCCTGCTTCATTTTACGTAGCTTGAAAAGAAACCTCATCAAGGTTAGTGGGTCCAAACATGAATACAGTGTTTCTAATATGCGCAAGTAAACCTCCTATATAATTCATAAGAGTTTCTTGTGTTTGTAAAGGGATATCTAACATCAATGCCATTTTTCGAAAGCCATCAGTGTACTCTTGCACTATTTGTCATTTTCTTAGTTTTAAAGATTGTCATTCAATTCATGCTTTTTCTTTATAACCCAAAGGATAGAATTGTTTCCTAAGTGCAGAAATGAAGCTTTGCCATGATGGAAATACATTACCCACTTGTTGTGTTCTGTTTTGCAACTTGCTTTGCCACCAGATCAGAGTTGTGCCTGCAAGTATCAAAGATGCCAACTTGATTTGTGTGGCCTCATCCTTGATCTGTTGCACACTGCAGTAAACCTCCATCTGCCTGACCCAATTGTTAAGTTTCTCTGCATTTACTTCACCATCATATATGGGCAACTCAAATTTAACATCAAGTTTTAATAATGGCATTTCCTTATTATGTTTATGAACATGTTTCTTTGCATTAGATTTAGAACTTGAACTTGAAKAAGAAGGAGAAGAAGGAGGTGATGATGGAGGTGAAGGAGGAATCTRAGGAKGATCCTCTTCCTCTTCACTTTTTCCCTTTGAAGATTCACCCAAAACTGGTCTTTTTCGTTCCAAGTAATCCTCGTACAAAACTTTCACCATCTCCGACATAGCAAGGAAAGTTTTCCGGAACTCTTTCTCATCTTGAGAAATCCCTTCTTCCGATGCCATATTCTCACTATGAGAACCTCTCTTTCTCAATCCCATTAATGGATTCTCTGCAACAAGCTCACCTTCACCACACTATAGTTTTTCCCTGGTTAACATGCAAAACTCAAATCCAAACGTCAACTAGCTCTGATACCACTTGATCCGAAAAAGATGTTTTAATGACTGTGGTTGAGTTTTTAATTGCATGTGTTAATTAGCCATTTATGAAGCTGAATGAAAGAGGAAGGATTTAATGAAGAAGCATAGCAGCCATAAGACAATATACAGATCTGAATTGAAGCAATAAGAATAACAAACCATAACAAGAGAAGTGATAACGGAGTTCGGCACAAAATAGCCTACGTCTTCGGGCCTTTGTCTCAGTGGGGGAGGCTTATTTATTAATTATTTAATGCTTGAAAAGTACAAAAAAATTACATCAAATGGATATCATACTGGTCTCACTGTGTTCTTCTCGACCTCAGAAATCCAACACAACTGACGGCACTGAAAAAGACTGAATGTAGCTCCCAGAAATGGTCTCCAAAGTTCTCTTAATTCATTGATTTTCTCTACATAAATAGCATTGCTCTGCTTTAATTTACATTAATTTGACCTCCTGTTGTAGTGGTAAATATTTTGGTTAAATAATGTGAGATTGTGGGATCGAATCCCAACAACCCACGATTTCTTGGCTTGAAATCTGCAAAATATACCATAATTTATGGCATGAAATGGCTAAAATAACCATTATCCAAAGTTTTATGCCAAAATATATGGCGCACACTATTGTATGGTTTAAATACCACATATTACAACAACACGCGACAACAACATATGGAATCGGGCTTTGGACTGGAGCCTTGGTAACATAAAATATGGGATTAGAATATTTCATATGGTTGAAATAACCATAATATTAAAGTTTCCAACCCATTTTCATGGTCAACACCATATAATAACCAAAAGATATGGTTCATGGGATTCGAATTTTTTTTAATGGGGATATGAAAAATATGGTATGGCATAAAGTATGGGATTTGTGCCCTTTTTAATGGGTTATCACTAACCATATGATATATTCACATTAAAAGAATTAATTTGCTACATGATTTTAATAAGTAATATGCAACTACATCATCATTTGTCATTGCCACGTGTCAACATCTTCCATTTCCATATGTCATTTCGAGGAGGTGCCACTTGTTTTTTGACTAGTTGATTTTTTTTTACCTGTTTGTTCAAAACTTCCGAATGCGATAACTTTAGCATACGATGTCGAATTTACAATCCGTTTGCGCCGCCAGAAATATTGCGACGAGCACTGCAAGATCATGTCATTTTATTGAGCATTCAAAAACTTTGATTTTTTATCCTTTCGAGATCCATTTTGGATCACTACAAGAAGAGATCTAAGGAGTAAGAAACTATGTTACACTTATAGGGATCTGTGGCAGCCAGGACATAGATGTTTAGGCAAGGGAAAAATAAACTATGTTGAGGTAGTATATGATAGTGAGGAGGAGGTAGATGATGAAAATGATGGGGCTATCCATACTATGTAGACAAAACTTAGAGAGGAAGAGGAATCATTATTGGATCATGAAACACCAGACAAAGGCCATAAAAAGATCATCATTGCTTCTATGAGTGGGATACCGAAATTCAACACCTTTAGAATAAAAGGAGTGGTTCAGGGGCAACGGGAAACTGTGTTGGTAGATGGAGGAGCCTCCCACAACTTTATTGATATATCCATGGTGGAGAGGAGACATCTACCCACAATGGAATTTGAAGGATTCTTGGTTGAAGTAGCAAGGGGGCATACCATAGTTTGTGACAGGTACATTCCACAAATGAACTTGACTCTAGGCCAATACACCTTAACACAGGATTTCTATGTGGTAAACATTCCTGACACCAATATCATATTAGGGGTGCAGTGGCTTCGCACTTTAGGGCCTATCACAACCAACTATAAAACAATGGAGATGTCCTTCAACACAAATGAAGGTAAGAGAGTTATGCTTAAGCGAATGATAGGGGATTCTCCTAGAATCGTGACAGCAAAAAATATGCATGTCATATTCAGGCGAGAGGAGATAGCCTACGCAGTTGAATGCTTTATTTTGGATACTAAAGGAGAGCCCCACAAACCATACTCTCCAGATATACAAAAAATTATCCACAAGCACAAAAGAGTCTTTGATCCTATTCCTCCGGGACAACTGCCAAATAGAGGATTTGAGCACATCATAAAGTTGGAAGAAGGATCCAAACTAGTCATTACTACACCATATAGGCACCCAAATAAGCCCAAAGACGAGATAGAGAGTGAAATCAAGGAATTGTTTTCTATGGGACATATTAGACCGAGCTCAATTCCATTCACATCATCAGTTGTGTTGGTTATGAAAAAGGATGGAACAATGCACATGTGCATTGACTACAGAGCATTGAACAAGAGGACTATTAAGAACAGGTATCATATTCCCTGGATTGATGAGTTGTTGGATGAACTTCATGGTGCAGTCTACTTTACTAAGATAGATCTACGGTCAGGATATCATCAGATCAAAATGAGAGAACAGGATGTAATTAAAATTGCATTCAGATGTCACTTTGGCCACTATGAGTTTCTTGTGATGCCTTTCAGCCTCATCAATGCCCGTGCCACTTTTCAGTCATGTATGAACCATGCATTCAACAAGCAACTGAGAAAATATTTGCTTGTCTTCTTTGATGATTTACTGATCTATAGCAGGACATGGAAGGATCACTTATGGCATGTAGATGAAATCTTGGGTATCATGGAGGAGAAATATTTATATGCTAAAGAGTCGAAGTGTGAGATTGGCATGACCGAGGTTTGGTACTTAGGACATATTATTGTGGAAAAGGGAGTACATTTCTACCAAGAAACAATACAATCTATAATCAATTGGCCTACCCCAAAGACACTCACAGAACTCAAAGGGTTCCTTGGAATTTGCAGCTATTACAAAACGTTTGTCAAGGGATTCTCCCAAATTTGTGCCCCTCTGAAACACTTAACCAAAAAGGAAGCTTTCAATTGGATTGAGGAAGCACATGTCATGTTTGAGAAAATGAAGAAGTTCATGAGTACTTGCCCGGTACTTTCCTTGCATGATTTCTCCCAACCTTTCATATTAGAATGTGATGCATCATGTGCAGGAGTAGGAGCAGTCCTTATGAAAAATATGCATCATATTTCCTATGAAAGTCATAAGTTGAGAGGCCCTGAATTTCTCTATACGATTTATGACAAGGAGATGTTGGCCATAATGCATGCCTTGTCCAAATTCTGGCAGTACTTAGTTGGAGCAAAATGTGTATAAAGAACTGATCACAACAGCCTCAAGTACTTTTTATCACAAAAGGACTTGAACGAGAGACAACAAAAGTGGGTAAGCAAGATTCAAGCTTACAATTTTGATATTGAGTACATTAAGGGAAAGAATAATGTAGTTGCAGATGCACTATCAAGAGGACCTTCGGCCTACTCTATGATAGAATTATCAGTGGATTAGAAACCACAGTTGTTGGTAGAATACTCAAAGAACAGGTTTGCATGTGAGTTGATGGATGGACAACTACAGGATGACAGGTACAGGGTCATAAATGACATCATTTATTACAAAGGAAGGATCTATTTGGTACCTGAATCTACATTCAAAGGAAAGGTTCTCCAAGCCTTCCAAGATGCTCCAATAACGGGCCATCAAGGGTTCCTTAAGACATACAGACAGGTAAGAGAAAGGTTCTCTTGGAAAGGAATCAAAGGAGATGTTTTGCTCCACATCAAGGAATGTTCTACTTGCCAACAGAATAAAGATGAACACTCTCATCCAGCAGGACTCTTAAAACCTCTTCCAATACCAGAAAACAAATGGGAAAGTATCTCAATGGATTTCATCACAGGTCTTCCTAGAACGCAAGGTAAGGACTGCATATTTGTAGTTGTGGATCGGTTAACCAAGTTCAGTCATTTCTTTGTCATCTCCGTGGACTACAACGCATCACAGGTAGCTAAGTGTTTCTTCAAAGATATCTTTAGGATGCATGGCATACCTAAGAACATTGTTAGTGACAGGGACAACAAATTCATGAGTATATTTTAGCAAGAGCATTTTAGAATGGTGGGCACTGAATTGACTCTTAGCACTAGTACCATCCCCAAACTGATGTACAAACTGAAATTGTCAACAAATGGATAGAGGGTTACCTCAGAAATTATGTAGCAGGACAACAGAAAGCTTGGGTCAAATGGCTTTACTTGGGGGAATATTGTTACAATACCACCTACCACATGTCCATTGGCATGTCCCCCTTTAAAGATTTATACATTTATGATTCTCTTAATTTTGAAGAGATTGTATTTGTAGAAAGCAGGGCTTCTATGGCCAAGGAGTGGATCCAGGTTAACTAGGACATCATCATAGAAACCAAGGATAATCTCCATAGAGCGCAGAACCAACAGAAATTATATGCAGACAGGAAAAGGGTGGAGCGCACCTTTGAGGTAGGGGATCTGGTATACTTGCACCTGCATCCATACAGACAAGCATCTATCAAGAAGAGTGGTGCTGAGAAATTACAACCCCTATTCTATGGTCCATATGAAGTACAAAGAAGAATTGGAGAAGTAGCATATGAATTGAAATTTCCCCCAGGGAGTAAGATCCACAATGTTTTCCATGTGTCTTGTTTGAAAAAAGAATTAGGCCAACATGTATTAGTCAATGAGACATTTCCACCCATGGATGAAGAAGTACAACTACACCTAATACCATAAAGGATCTTAGAAACCAGGGTGAAACAACTAAGGAGCAGATCCATTAAAGAGTATTTGGTTAAATGGAAATATTTGCCCATAGAAGATGCTACTTGGGAAAGCGAAAGAATAGTGCAAGAGAATAGTTCTGGATTGCTTGAGGGCAAGAAATTTCCAGTAGGGGAGATTGTAATATCCCCTCCTCATTGACACAAGAGCTCAGGGATGTAGTATTCTAGCTACCCCTCTAGACTATAGTCCAAGATAAGCAAGGGGAAAGAAAATGTGGTTTTTTATCACTAAGGAGTTCTAAAGTTATATTATTAAATTGACTTTGGTAAAAGACTAAGGAAAATTAAATTAAAACCCTTAGCAAGTGGAAAAAGCAACTCAATGGAAAATTAGAAAAGGAGGTATAAAAGAAGGAGAAGGGCGCACCTGTTGGAATTATATTCTCATGGTTAACTTTTTCACTTTGCACTCTTCAGCTAGACAACTTACGTTTTGAGGGTTTTGAGTAAACAAACCCTAGCAACCAACAAGGAGGTGAAAGATTCCTCTGTTCCTGGTTCAAGCTTGTCCAAGGAGGTGAAAGATCCCTCCCTCACCATTCTAATTCAGTCACAGGTATTCAGCAAGCAACACTTGGATTTGATGCACGGATCTGAAGGGTTTTTAGCAATAGGACACATTCTTAGAAGAGAAAATGTTCGATCTGCTTGAAGGAGTCTAGATATGTAGTTTTATGCCATTGTAGGTTCATCTCAGGGTCATAGCACCCTTTTGCATCATTGATACCAAAGGTATCTCCTTTCGATTATTTTATTTTTCTCGGGAGGAATTTATGAAGGAGGGCACAACTCATTGAGGATACTCATAGATCCGAGGGAAACCTTGAAGGGTTTACTCTAACTTTCTTCATTCCTACTCTAGAGGCCCTGATCTACAGTTTGAGGGTGTTTTGACATCATTTGGAGGTCATTTACTATGAGGCCGAAATATTGAGCATTTCCAGCCTGTCAGGGTCGTACTAGTTCCAGATCTAGCATTCCATGGTCGTACTAACTCCAGATCTGATCATCCAGGGTTGTACCATCAGGGATCTAAAGGAATCTATTCAAGAAGGGAAAGAAATTAATCTTATAATTAGCTATATTCAGTGGAGGAAGACCTAGGGTCTCTATATCTCCTATATTGTACCAGATCTGCAGATCTATGTATGAAGATCACTTAATCTATCTAAATAAAGGTCAGATCTGAAGTTTGTTATCTTTGTTTATGTGTTTACTTCATTATCATGTGTCCCATACTTGTTAGGATGTCTTCTCTACAATAAACCTAGCAAAACTACTTCAGCACATCTTTCTGTAATAACAATCTGCAAAACAAAACACAAAACATCAAACAGAAACCCTAGTTCTTGGTCAAAAATTGGTTGGGAACATTATAGGATACTTTAAGGAACTTAACTTAATCTTAGAGGCATTGGTATTTACTATTGGGTCAATAAAATATTTTTCGAGGAGCTCTTCTCCTCCTATGTGTTCATTTAGGAATCCATTGGCTTCTTCACCCTTGAACTACATGGTGGGCTTCGAGAGTCGTAGAATTCTTGTGAAAATTGAAGGAGCCAGAGAGATAGGTTGTATCCCTTGAACTTGAATTATTCTCCTTTTTCAATCAAATTTATCCACTCACCAAAGAACTAGCTCTTTGAAATATGTCACCTTTCGAACACAACCATCTAGAGCTATGCATGAGGTCCAAACTTGGTTTATTTTCTTCTCGACGAGAGGGAGGTCCTTATACCACTTGTAAGCCCACAACCACTCGAACTCATGATCTTCACATCCAAGTGTATTGAGTGTATCCCCACAATACAACTATTTTCTCCTACTTGACATAATTTACATTGTTTTTTATTCTTACCAATAAGTGGCGCTATTGTCAATATAACGCTTTATAGCATGGAATATTAGTCCTTTATTTAATTTACCATGTATTTTATTGATTATTAACCACCATAGCTCTTATTTTAAAGTTGTCAACCTACACAATGAGATTTAGAATGTATTACAAGGATTTACGAAACTTTCAACACTTTAATAACAACATTGTGTTCACACAAGTGGCGGCTGATGTGGTGGGAGGAAATAAATGCAATCGGGAAATGGTGATGTGATGTCGAGGAAGATGGAAAATTGTTAAGTATGGCAGTGCGAAAAGAGGAATGGAGAGTGCAATATGGTGAATGCGAGATTACGGGATGTGAGACACAAGACATTGGAAATGAAAAAGGTGAAAGGGAGTGACTCCCACATTTACAATGAGAAAATAGACTAAGTATGAGAAAGGGTCATTATGCAAGTCGTGAAAGTGAAAGATTCATTATGTAGAATGCGAGACTATGTGATGCAAGACACAAGCATGAGGGAAAAAGGTAAGTGGAAGAGAAGGGTGTCCCGCATCTGCATTCAAAGAAATGGCTAAGAATGAAAAAGGTAAAGGGTACAGTTTTGAGGACATAGAGATAGATAGGTCATTTTAAGTGTTGCATGACTGTGAGACATGGGGAATTGCAGGATAGGAACATGTTGGTCTCCCGCAATGGGACTCTCGCATCACTTGGAAAATGACTAAGTGTTGGGATTTTAAAAGAAGAAAAATGACTAAGTATAGACACACGGGCTTGTAGGTCTATAGACCTCGGAATTTGGTAGTATCACGATCCACAACCCGCATTTGAAACGGGAAAACGACTAAGTAAAGAAAATTCGGGGAGCAAAGAAAAACAAGAGAAAAAGACTAAGGATGGGCGTGTATGTACTAACAATGATCAACAAATGTGAATCAACATTCATCTCAATTGTGGGATAGTGAACCCCTATGGGTAGCTAAGAATCCAAAATATTCTTCCATTGGGAAAATGGAGTCAAAAGAAGAGAAAAGGAAAAAAGAAATCAAACTAATAAGGGATATACAAAGGAGTACCGAAAACAACCATGTACAAATTTTGACTTGGGGATTTAATAGAAAAAACAATTAAGATATTTCCCATTCACATGCAATGGTTGTACCATTCCTTTCATATCCTTCAACAAGTATGAATTGTAACCAATGACTTTCTCAATCTGATATGGTCCATTCTAGAGAGCTTCAAAAAAAATTTGGAAAGATGGTTTCTCTTTTTCTTTGTTCCATAAAAAAACCAGTTGATATTTTGGAAGCTCCTTTGAAGTAGTTATTTTGTCAAAGTATATTTTGACCACTTGTTGTCTTTTGTTCATTTCCAATAATGCTTATTCTCTTTGTTATTCAAGTTGCAGAAGTTCATGATATCGTTTTTGCATTGATGATTGTTCGTCTTCATTTTCAACGCTTCCAGTAAGAGCGAGGGCATTTGATTCCAAATGTAGATGTAATATCGCTTCTCTTCCATACACTAAAGTATATAGGGAATGCCCAGTACTATCCTTTGGAGTAATATGGCTTGCCCATAATGCATCTATCAATTTCTTAAGCCAGTTCTTATGGTTGGCTTCAATTGTCTTCTTGAGAATTTAAATTATGTTTTGTTTGTTGACTAAGCCAAACCATTTCCTTATGGATAATAATTAGATGATTGTCCCGTGATAATTCTATATTCTCTACAAAAATTTGTAAATTTTGATTTCATGAAGATCTAGCCATTGTCAATTATGAATTTTTATGGTACACCAAATCTTGATAGGATATTTTCTTTTAGAAAGTGTATCAATTGCTCTGAATATGAATTTCTTAAATTCATGGCTTCTTTCCACTTGGTAAAATAATTAGTTGAAGTGATAATATAAGCATGCCCTTTACTCAACTTTAGATTTATTGGACCAATCACGTTCAAGCCCCATTGTGCAAATGGTTTCTCTACCATTGTAGACTGAAATGGCATCGCAACTCTCTTCATTTTTCCAGAAAATGTTTGGCATGGAATACATTTTTTAATCAACTCATAAGCATCTTTGAATAAAGTCGGTGAATAATAACTAGCCCGAATGATTCTATGAGTTGTTACAACTGGCGAAAAATGTCCACCACAAACCCCACTATGAAATTCTTGAAGTATTTCTTTGTACTTTGAGAAATCTAATCACCTTAATAAAATTCCATCGAAATTCCCTCGGAAAAGAACTCATGAGCCTAGTACATATTGATTTGTCTTCATTTTCAAAGTTTTCCTTTCGACATTTGAGGAGGGAATTGACCAGATTTCAGATAGAATATTATGTTCTTACACCATTCTCAGTTTTCAAAACTTGTTCCCTATATTACAACATCAAATCCATTGGGAGGAGAAATGTTCACAGCTTCAATTCCAGTCATGAATTTACATAATCCTTTCTCCTTAATAGATTTCAAAGGTTTAATCTCCAAATCATATTCTTGAAGTTTTGCTAATCAGTTTGCCCATATACCTTCTATGAGTTGTTGATTGAGCAACATATTTACTGGTGAATGTAGAACATAAGCAATGACATGAGCTGATAAAATGTAAGTCCTGAAATGGGTTATTGCTTTGACCATAGAAAGAGATTGCTTTTCAATGATTGAATAGTTTAGTTCATAATCATTGAAGGTTTTACTCATGAAACCAATTTGAAGTTCTTCTACTTTTTCATTTATTTTAGTAAGGATGAAGGCAATGGTTTCTTCTAAAGTGAATGAGTACAATATGAATTCTTTATCAAAGTCGGTGTTGACTAGAATAGGGGAAGTAGTGATAGCATGTTTGATTTCTATGAAATCGTTTGAATATCTGGTGTCCATTCAAATTTCTGATATTTCTTCAAGAGTTTATGTATTGGCTTAACAATTGTGGCATAATCTGGCATGAACCTTTGAACAAAGTTTATATTTCCAAAGAAGGACTATACTCCTTTTCTTGATGTAGGAGGGTTTAGGTCATTTATTGCATTGATTCTTTATGGATCAATATATATTCCCTCTTTGCTCACAATATGACCTAAGAGATTATCTTCCATTATGGAAAACAAACATTTTTGGGGATTCAAAGACATTTTGTACATTCTACACCTTTCAAAGACCTATTTGAGATGCTAGATATGTCTTTCCCTTAATTTTAAATGAATTGTCAAGTCATCTTGGTAATCTACCATATATTTTCCAATTAGATCTTTGAAAGCATGGTCCATTGCTCTTTGGAGTGTTTCACCTGTGTTCATCAGTCCAAATGGAATTCAAACATAAGCATGTGTTCCCCATGGTGTTATGAACGTTTCTTTTGGTTGATCTTCCTCAGCTACAAGAACTTGATTATATCCTAAAAATCCATCCAACATGGACATTAGTGCAAAACCAATAACTTGTTCCAACAACAACTCCATATTGAGGAGTGGATAGTTATCTTTAATGCTCGCTCGATTGAGATCTCTGAAATCCACACAAAGGAGAATTTCACCATTATTAGTTCTTCCCACCATGGGATTTGAGAGCCATTCTGAATTTCTAATAGAAAAAGTTATACCAACATTTTTTAGTTTCTCCAGTTCTATCTTCTCTAGAGGTTTTATCTTAGGATTTATTATTCTCAATTTTTGGTTGAAAGGTTTTGATCCCTCTTTGAGTGGTATAACATGTTGGAATATGGACTTGTAATATTCCCTTAGATCATCATAAATACAAGCAAAAATGTCCTGAAATTATTTTAACAATTGAGTATATTGATCAATTTCTTCAATGGTGCAACTAGTGCCTAGATTTATATATTTTGGAGAATCAAGAGTACCAATGTTGATTTTTTGTGTCTCTTAAACCTTCTTAATACATGGTTCTTCTTTTGGATCCAAAATCTTTGTTTGGTCACCTCTTTTAAAAAGAGATTCCGAAGTGGCATAGTTCTTGGGAGTGAGTACAAGATTTTGATCACAAATTTCCCTTTGAGAATCTTTTCTCTCTTCTGAATGATTCAATGACATTGAGTCATTATCAGTGAGGAAGTTTATAATATTCTCATCATTTTCAAAAACTTGCAAATATTCTTGATTATCAAGTATTGAAAGCTGAAAATTTGTCTTTACATGAAAAGTACTTTGACTCTTAAAATCATCTGAGTTGAAAAGAGATGCAACTATTGCCAACGAATCAACGTTTTGATTATTGTCTCTATGAATGAAAGAGGTATTGAAAGAATTAAAAGAATCCATTAGTTCACAAACCCTTCTTGCGTAATGTTTCAATTTTTCCTTCTTAATTTTATACTTCTTCTTGATATGATTGGTAACTAACTATGAGTCCCCATTTACCACTAGTTTTTCTACTTTCATTTGAAGCGCAAGAATCATTGCTTGAGTCAATGCTTCGTATTTTATTTCATTATTGGTACATGGGAATTCCAATCCGATAGCATGTGGATAGATACCAAATTGAGGGATTTTGAAAAAAATACCAACTCCATTTTCTGACTTAGGACAAGCTCCATCAAATGACATTTTCCAGAAACCTTGAAAATAATTCCCTTCATCATGTTTAAGCAGACTTATTTGTTTTGTACTAAAAACAACATAATTTCCAATTCCAGCATCAACATAATTTTGCATTGCTTCATTTTCCTTTTTCTTAAATGATATGGGCTTTCTATGCTCTCAAGGAACTCTAATCATAGTGCCATATTTATTTGGAAACATCATGAAAATTCCATCATTCATGATGTATCCTCCAATTAACAAGCACTAATATCTTCCCAACACAATGACCTATGTTGGAGGTAAATCAACAACTATAATAGTGAAAATTGTGGTAAAATGAGGTGTTGCATTCGTCCATGCACCAAAATATTTTATTTTTCCATAGGCTAGGAATTTTCTTCAATCTATGGCATATATGCTTTCAATTGTTTCATAATATTGTGTGCATTCCATTCCAAGTGCTTATGTCACTGATAGTGTCATGATGTTGTTAGTGGATCCACTATCCACCAAACAATTGTGTAATGTGAAATCATGAAGAATAATGGATATATAAAATGGTGGGACTTTTCCCCTTGGTCTTACTAATGAAACAATATGTTGTTGCCTTGTAGTCATCACAGTTGCTTCTATTCTTGAATTTGTATCATCCAGTATCTTCAAAATATTTTCTCTTTGTTGAGGTATCTTAACTACCTCCATGAATGGTAAAGTAATTCTGAGCTTGGCTAGCTCATCAACCAGATTATAATTCATTTGTAGTGGAGTCTTTGTTTGATTAACAATCGGTTGTTGTTTTGGTGTCTCTGGAACATTAGATTTTGTTTTTTTCCTTTTCAGGTTGTTCCCAAGTATTGAATGTATTCACTTGTGTTCTAGTTTGGACAACATTATCTAATGAAAACTCAAGATATTCTTGTTCATCAAAGATATAAAAATTTGATGATCCTTCATCCATTTGTATCGATTCCAAAACTTGATCTCGTTTAACATCTACTTCTTGATCAAAGTTTTCAAAATTTTCTTCTTCTATAATTTCTTCTAACACAACAGCATTTGGATTTGGAACCCTGGGTGCTCTTGGTCTATGTTCTTCAATTATATCATTTATTATTCTCTAATCTTTTAATGGATCTCTCATATTTGGATTAGGTGGAATAATATTCTCACCTCTCCTAAGACTAGTAACCCCATTCTTCATTTGTCTAATTGTTTTTCTCATCTAAGCCATTTCTATCTTTTGTCTTGTTTCTTGGGTAGCTCTAGGGTCATTTCTAACATTAGGGGGAACCCCTTGGGAAATTCCTTTCCCAATTTCTCAATTCTCGTAACTTCTTGAAGTAGATGGGCATTGAAGTGATATGGACAAACTAGCCATTTGTCTTTGTACTTTTCCAAGGATGATCTTAGGATTGACATTAGTTTCTAACATGTATTCTTCCATTTATGTTGCCTTATGGATCGATGCATGTAGATCAATTATTTTTGAAACTTTAATCG
Source organism: Picea glauca (assembly GCA_000966675.3). NCBI lineage: Eukaryota > Viridiplantae > Streptophyta > Pinopsida > Pinales > Pinaceae > Picea > Picea glauca. The sequence goes on from JZKD02S1994654.1 coordinate 347,396, forward strand.
CATAATTCACATTTGGAGGCATGGAATTCTTATAACATCTGAATATGACATGATCATTTGGTTGTTTCTCTTATGGGATTTGATTCAACATCTTAAAGAACCATAAATTGAAGTCCCTGATTATTTCTCCTTTTTTGAGATGGATTTGGTTGAACTTAGTAAGGAGAGTATGATATGCAATAGGAGTTGCATACATGGTCATGAGCAAGTTTTCTAAATCATCAAATGAACCAATTGATTGAGTTGGTAGAGAAAGATACCATTCATAAGTTGGACCTATCAAGGTTTACAAAAATACTATCACCATTACATCATCATGTTCAATCAAATGAATATCACAGACAATTAAAAACCGATTCATGTGTCTTCTTAGATCCATTATCCCATCACCCGATAAAGCAGGAAAAACTCCTTGAGGTAGGGTTGGCAATAGGTGTTGTTCTCCATGTAGATTAAGCGAGTTGGATATAGCCCTTCTTCTTTGATTTCTTTGTCTTTTATTCATTTCCCTTTCCTCATTGGGAATTTTTTTTTGTTTATTCTTGTCGATCACCCATAATTAGTATTTCACTTTCTTTTGATCTTGAACTTTGGGAAACTTCTTGAGTGGTAAGATTCTTACTTTTATGTCTTGTTAAAAGACCCTTATATGATTCCAACTTTTCTTGAATTCATAATTGTCTTCTTTGTCTTAAGGCTATTGCTCTTTCTTCTTCTTGGGAAAGAACTTTCCAAGTTATTTCGAGTTCAACACAACTCATTTTTGTTGTAATCGCTAGGTCATACAACTGGTGCAAAATACTTTTTCGGTCTCTTAATCCAATTTTTATTTGGGGTTGGGTGGGTTCAAGTAGAGTCGTTAATTTTTTTTATCTACGAAACCAACCATTTGTTCTCCCTAGTATGGTCGCCAAAAATGTTATCAGAGAGATTGTTTTACGGTCTTTGAGTCAACCTCACGAGGATATAATCCCCCTGTTTTTTTAAAGAGGTGGTACTCCTCTACTTCAAATAACATAAAAGAACAAATAAAATGCATGAGAAAGGACCAGGCTCATTCTTGAGATAAATATTTACATGCAAAGGATACCTGAGAAAGGACTAGGTATCTTGTAGAAAGAAAATATTTACAATATGTTACAAGATTATAAACCAAAAGAGTATGCAATGAAATAAGACAACCTTTCCATCATAGCATTCATCAAAGTAAAAAACAATATTCGGCAAAGAGAAAAGAAAGTATGGACCACATATGGCAGAGAAATTTAAATGATGTTTTCATTACACACAAATAAGATTTTGATAGACACACATCTGAAATCTCATTCTTAAATTCAAAGTCTTGAGATATCAATAACGTTATGTCCCAAATTAGTTCTTTGGGAACCTTTAAAAATATTAGATGTCTTTAAATAAATAAAGAGTATTTTCTTGGATCAAAAATAAAAGATTGTGTTTATCCTTCAAAGAGGACTGGGATGAGGCTCTCGCGGACCTTGAAATGAAAAATACCTAGAAGACACAAGAAAAATAGTTAAGGGTCATCCTTGGGTTTCACGGGTTACTAGGAATAGAAAAATGCAATGTGACAAATGATTGTAGAAGAAAAAGATGGCAAGGGTGAAAATAGGGTTGATACTTGACTCATTGTGATGGAAATATTCTCTGAACCTGTTACTTGCTTGATGTGATTCTTTTGTAGACGACTGTTGCACTGGAGGTGTAAAAACTGTTGTAACAATTTCATGTTGATCTATATTGGTGATATTGATTAGGGATTTTCTTAGCCACTCTTCTATTTATTCCCTCATTAGAGCCAACGTGATCTCATGCTTGGTCTTTAGATCAAATAGCTCATTCTCCATTTCTCTTAGGTCAATACCCAATTGATGCAACTTTTCATCAATGTCGTCATTCCTATTATTATATCGGACCAACCACCTTTTAATTTCATCTACGGAGAATTCTACTAAGTCAGTGAACTCACTCACCCATGCAACTTTTAAAGCTTCAAGTTGATCTAATAGTTGTTTTTTAGACATAAGTATTGTGTCCATTAAAAAAATTGGGTCGTCGAGTTCCTTCGTGAGATCAAAAAGTTTTAGGAAAAGATCACCTCTCTTAATTTTCACAACATCCAATTCGTTCAACATTTATATTAAACTTGTAATTCTTTTCAACCAGCAGGCATTAATTTGCTTCATTCGGGTACTAGATGGAAGGTTTTGTTCTCTTCTTTGGGTATCACTTAAGCTTGAAACTTTTGCAACAAATGTTCCTGCAACCTTTTTGAGATTTAGGTGCCTTGGAAAGTGGTCCCCTTGTGTTTGAGTCTCTAAACACAAAGGGGGAGACTATTACTCTCATACCTTTACTTTATGTTCTAATTTTACATTAACTTAGGAGACTTAAGTCATAAAGTGAAATTAGTAACTTAAGGATAAAGTGACATTTAATTCACTTGAGTAAAGTGAATTAGAGAACATAAACCAAACTATGGAAACTTAAGTCAAAGTGGGTTTCCAAATGAGATTTATGATATGTAATCTCATTCATTGATTATACTTCGTCTAGATTCCATCTAAGCCCTTGATCTTCTAGGTTTGGCCTAAGGAAGGCTAAAGGAGGCAAAAGGGTAAGGAAGAGATTCATTGTTCACTTGATCACTTGAGAGAGTTGGGTGAGGAGAAGAGAAGTGAGAAGAGAGAGTTTGAAGGAGAAAACTAGGGCACAATTGTTCATGGAGGGCACAAGCTAGTTTGGAAAGGCTTTCATGGAGGTTGTGAGTGTGAGCTAGATGGTGGGCGCACCTTGAGAGTAGGGGCACAAATCTAGAGGGAGGCACATTTTCATGAAGCTTGGGTGCATTTTGTGAAGGGAGGCACAAGGCTTGAGGCAAGGCTTGTAGAGGGGCGCATTGGTGAGATACTAATGGTGCCAAGAAGCTTTGAGGCACTATCTTGAGTGAGGGAGGCACACTTGTGTTAGAGTGGAAAAATACCAAGCGAGAGGCGCATTTCAAGAAGGAGGGTCGCACTTGAGGCTAAGTGCACACAAGAAAAGGGAGAGAGGGCGCTACTACTCATTGTGAGCTATCTACAAGTGGGAAAGTCAAGGAAAAGCCAAGGCTAGGCAAGTGGAAGAGGAGCTCCAAGGAAAATGGTGCACTCTTTTAAGGCTAGCAGGCACAAAGAAATTAAGAACTCCAAAGCATCTCGAGAGGAGTTTCTATTGTATCAGGTTCTTTAGTTGTATTTCTTTGTAGTAGCTCTTACTTTGAGATCTCCATATATATATATCATATCACTCTTACTAGTTTTACCTATGAGGATTTTTCCAAGGTCATGTTGACCAAAAACTACATGTGTTCATTTGTCATGTTTACTTAGTATTTTCAGTTGTATGTTGTTAAAGATCCTAGAGGTGTGTTTGATGTTTAATGCATGTTAAAGAAGGCTAAATTGGACAACAAAACCATCCATAATGAAACTTTATAACAAGAGGCATTAAAGAGCATAAAACTAAAGATTTGTGGGAAGATTTTGAGAGGGTAAAGTTCAGATACAATGGGTTATGTTGAACAGCGAGAAAAACATTTTGAAAGTACCCAAACATAGTGCCCAACAAGAGGTCAAATGACAGGCATGTTGGGAAGCCCATAGGATCTCAAAAATATTCAAACCTCCTTGTAAAAACCCTTATCATTTTCCAGATCTTTTTGGAGATAATCTTTCAAGTGCATAATCCTCGGTGAAAAACTGGTAGAACTTTGTGCAAGCTCCCAAATTTCTTGGATTAAGTCTATTATTTTTTTAATTCCATCTCCAACATACTTTCTTACTGCTAACAACAAACTGGATGATCCTTTCAACTTATTGTTGCTTTCTGGCACATCCTCTAAGGTAAGTGTTGGTTGAATTGTGGTTAACGGCTCAACAAACAACGGTTTTGGAATTAGAGTTGTCTCTAATTCCTTTATTTTTTCCTTTAAAATCAAATATTATTTTTCTATATTACAAATAGATTCTTTCAGTGCCTCTTCGGTTGCCTCATGAAACTGTACAATCTTTGAAAGTGCAACCCCATGGAAATCAATTTCTTATTTCCATTTTTCAAATACTTTCACGTTCTTCATGTTTACCTTTTTTATTAACATTTTTTTGGAATTTTGATTGTAGGCCACGTGGTGAAGTGTTACACACTCTTCTTCAAATATTTATGGTTCTTGGGTGACCAAAGCTTCAACAATTTCTTGGGTTTCCAGCAGTCATTGTTTTGACCAACTGGGTTCTTCGATAATTTCATCTACACCCATTGCCCGAGGATTGAATTTCAGGTATTTCTAATCATGTTTTTGGGGTCTTTGTTTTTCTTTTAGTAGAGGTATGTACAACATGGAATTTTTCAAGATTTTTCTTCGGAGGTTCTTTGTCACTGCTATCTTCTAAGTTTTCGGCAGGTGTTTTCCTCATCTCGAGACCGCTACTCCTTGGTTTTGTTTTTGTCGGGGTACTTATTTGAGACACGGTAGGAGAATTGGGGTTTTTGTTTGTTAATTCTCTACCCTGTTGTCGATAAAACTCATTAGTGCTGGCCAATTATTCTATATCATTCAGAGCTTCATTGACTGACGTCTCAGGGAAATTTAAATTGTCCCCTCCTCCTTCTTAAATTGTTCAATATTAGTGAAATAAGAGGAATATCCCACCAAGAATATATGTGCAGTAAATAAATCATTAGGGTCGAAACCCTCAACACATTTAACTTCCTTTAAGCCAAGTTGGTCAAATTGAACTGAAAATTCATCCAAATGAGAGATATTCTTTACAACAACTTCTCTTACTCTCTAGGGCAATAGCATGAACTGATTTTTTCTTTTCTCATTAAAGAAATGAGCCCAATACATGTATTGTTTGCATACTTCAATAACAAAGTGTCTAACTGATACATAAAAAGGGATCAGAAAGGGTTTCTCTTCGAAACCGAATAATCTTATGACACTAAAATCCTCTTTGGTTTCAAAAAATCCTTTCTCTAAGAGAAATATGGTAGCCTCAAGTGACAGTCTTGATATGTTAGGGTCGAAGATTAATGTTGTAAATTCATAGATAAAATTGTTGTGGAATGGGTAGAAATAATATTGAGCCTTGTGTCTCCAAAAGGCTAGATACCAGGTAAATATTGGCTCCATCTTGAAGTTGACACTTATTTCCCTTGATAAGTCTTTGAAAACAACGTAGTAGGCTATGGAGAAAATCAAATATGATGTCATGTGAAATTTTATGTTCCTTTTAAGACCACCCAGTTGAAATGAAATTTCATTGGAAATAAGGCAACCTCGATCAAGGAGGACGTCTTCATGCACAATGAAGTGGAGAATATAGATGAAATTTTTCAGCACAGAGGTCGTGGATTCCAAACCAATTATATGGGAAAATAACTAGGAAAATTCCTTATACGGATACTTAAAGAAACTTACCTTAATATTATCGGCATTGGTATTTACTCTTGGGTATATCGAATATTTTTCAAGGAGCTCTTCTCCTCCTTTGTGTTCCTTGAGGAATTCATTGCCTTCTTCAACCTTGAACTTCATGGTGGGCTTCGAGATTCATCGTATTCTTTTGAAAACTTAAGAAGCCAGAGAGATAGGTTGTTTCCCTTGAACTTGAATTACTCTACTTTCTTAATCAAATTTATCTGTGCACCAAAGAATTAGCTCTTTGAAATTTGTCACCTCTAGAACACAACCAGCCATAGTTATGCCTGAGATCCACACCTGGGTTTTTTTATTCTCTATAGGAGGGAGGGCCTTGTACCACTTGTAAGCCCGCGACCACTGGAACTCGTGATCTTCACGTCCAAGTGTATTTGGTGTATCTCCACAATACAACTATTTTCTCCTACTTGACATAATTACATTGTTTTCTATTCTTACTAATAGGTGGTGCTACTGTCGATATGACATTTTATAACGTGGACTGTTAGTCCTTTGTTTAATTTACCATGTATTGCCTTGATTATTAACCACCATATCTCTTATTTCAAAGTTGTCGGCCTACATGGTGAGATTTAGAATTTATTACAAAGCTTTATGAAATCTTCACCACTTTAATAACGACAATATGTTCACACAAGTGGCAAATGACGTGGTGGGGGGAAATAAATGTGATCAGGAAATGGTGATGTGATGTCATGGAAGATGGAAAATGGTTTAAGTATGGGAGTGAAAAAAGAGGAATGGAGAGTGCAATATGGTGAATGCAGGATTACGAGATTCAGGACACAAGACATGGAAAATGGAAAAGGAGAAAGGGAATGGCTCATGCATCCGCAATGAGAAAATATACTAAGTATGGGAAAGGGTCATTATGCGGGTCACAAAAGTGAAAGGGTCATTATGTGGAAAGTGGGACTACAAGATGCGGGACACGAGCATGAGGGAAAAATGTAAGTGGAAGATATGGGTGTCGTGCATCAGTAGTCAAAGAAATGGCTAAGTATGGAAATGTTAAAGGGTGTAGTTCAGAGGACGCGGAGATATATAGGTCATTTTGAGTGATGCGTGATTGTGGGACATGGGACATGGGGAATTGTGGGATAGGAACATGTTGGTCTCTCACAACGAGACTCTCGCATCACTTGAAAAACAACTAAGTGTTGGGATTGCAAAAGAAGAAAAATGACTAAGTATAGACACATGGGCTTGTGGGTCTGCAGACCTAGGAATTTTGTAGTATCTTGATCCACAATCCGCATTTGAAAAGGGAAAATGAATAAGTAAAGAAAAATCGAGGAGAAAAGAAAAACAAGGGAAAAATACTAAGGATGGGTGTGTATGTACCAACGTTGATCAACAAATGTGGATCAACAAGGGATTGCAACCAATACATAGGGGTGGTTCCTTATAATATGGTCGATCAATAACCTTCTACAATGAAACAACCCCCCCCGCGGCTTTAAATATATATATATATATTCTTTGGACTAGTTAATTAAACGAAACAAGTGCACTAAAACTAACCAAATGTGAGATTCTTATCAGCCTATGCATTTGTAGAATGCCATGCCGTGGTGTTATGAGCTTATTGATTTTATCCCCTATTAGATATTCTTTATGGGTTGGATGGGATCTAACAGAACCAATTCGGTTCAGATCAAATACATCCAAAATATTTGGAATAATATAAAGAAATCCATGTGGATAAATAATATATGAAATAAAATGTATGAGAATATGAATATAGTATAGTATGAAAATGATTACAAATGAGGGCTATATGTGTGTGTGTGTGTAAAGAGGGTGGTGTGGTCTAAATTGGTGTGCCCTCTGCAAATCCAACGCGGAATCAGTGCATCATTTGTTCATTCAATGTCCTTTTTTTTAGCATGTTTGGTTGAAGGTAAAGAAAGTTTTCAAACTGCAGGGAATGAATATGAGAGATGATCTTGAAATTTGGGTAAGGAAGTGGAAGGAGGCTACAGGTTTCAATGTTTCAATTCCTTTTTTTCTTTGTGTATTTTATGTGGTGGGCTTGAAACGGTGTCCTTTTCCAAAATGTCCAGATCCCTTGTGAATTAGTAGTGGATTTGATAATCAAGCTAGCTAGTGAGTTCATGATGGAGCCAAAAAGCAAGAAGTTTAGGACATGCCCCCAGTTGCGGATGGGATCCCATGGGGATTCTTTGACGAGGTCATCCAGGGAAACCCCCCCCCCTTTATTGTGTCAGAGCGCTTTTATACCTTTCTAAAACCCATTACTTCACAATAATATATGTCCCGGGGACGGGTTCAAATAATAAGGTCAAACTAGCTGCACTTTGGGCATTGTTGTTCCATGTTGATTCATTGTAGCTGCGCAAGTTATAGGTGTTTGGGGATTCATAGGTCGTGGTGGATTGGATCAATGGGAAGACATATTTTCAGGTAAGGAGACTTTGGCCCATAATGGTTCAACTTCGGGAGCTTATTCAAAAACCAGAATGATTTTCCTGTAGACATATCCTATGGGAATTGAATTCTGAAGTTGACGCCCTTTCAAATGATGCTCTATCTTACAAGTTCGAATCCTTTTTTCTACAAGAATTCTCAGAAAATCATATGATAAAAAGCTATTTTTTTAGACTGTAATGTCGACGTTTTTTTTTTTCCCCTGAAAGAGTATCGTAATGTTACGGCCTTTTATAGGTTGAAGCATTGATACAGTAAAGTTTGTGCAGTAAGTATAAATAGTGAAAGTTTGAATTGTAAGGAAGGATAGTCTAGTTTTGATATGGATGGAAATATGTATATTCTCATTATGGAATATATTACTTATTACTTATTAATTATTGTTAATATTTATTTATATTTATATTTTATATATTTGTATATATTACATTTCCTTCCCCTTTAGAAATGATTTGTCCTCAAATCATAAATTATTGAAGGGATTTATGTCTTGCTCGGGCTTGTGTTGTATTCGCATGGTTCTTAGTTCTTGATGTTGTTATAGTGGATGATACGAGATGATACAAACTTCTAAGTGCTAAGCATAATTGTCAAATTTTAAAAGGATCTCACCATCCTAATTTGATCCTTTGTCGAACGTTGCACTTATATGATACTCAATATGAATTGTTATTATGAGACTCAATGATGTCAACATCAATATTCTTCAAAAGATAGGTTAATTTTTTCCATCCTAAAGGCTAAGTGATGTCGATACATTGACTAGTTAAGGTACATGCTCTTGTTATTGGGATGTCGATAAGATGTTTTTGTAGCATGACTTTCCCTTATTGTATTTGTAGTGTTTTCTTGATTTAATTTTGAGGTTTTGTTTTCTTCATGCATTGATGTTACATTGTTAATCAATGAACTTCTATTAGTAGGTATACTTGGAATTTCCATCGTTTGTACTCCAATATCTGAATTTGTCCCTACTTCAACTAGATTTGTATTTTCTCCTTTCTCTGCAACTTGGTTTTTTACAGTTGATGACTTCTTTATTTCGATCATATCAGTCATTGTTTCTTTATCAATCAATGGTTTCTTGTTGGTAAGTTGCTTTAGTGTTTCTATGTTGTTGCGATTTATTCTCACCTTTTAACTTCTTAATCAGTGTGATCAAGTTCTGACTATGATTCTTAAGACTAAAAATTTCTTCATATTTATCCGCAACAACCTTGTCAAATTATTTTTGCACATTTTCTACTATATTATGGTTATCTTGAAGGATAATATTTGAGATATATTCAAGGTCTTCTAATGTTAGTAGATCCAAATCCAATTTAACGTATCGTAATGTTAACTTTTTTTTTATAGGAGAGTGTCAAAAACTTTATCTTTGTGTTTAAGATTAAAGATCCTATTGTTTCCATCCAGGGTGAACCCATAAGTCTGTCACCATCATTGATCCATAAAGATCCAACAGTCAATGGCGATACAAAAGTATAATCTCTAATGTTCAATTGTAAATTGTTTGTCTTATTGTTTTTCGTTCCACAAGTCTTGTTTTTCAATTATATTTTACTCGAGAATCACTAACCGGTTAGCGAATTCAATACTAACATAATTATTACGTTCGGTGGGCACAATAGAAATAGTGATATCTTCCTCCAAGTGTCCCTTTAACTCTAAGTAGCACTGAAGCAAAGTTTTTTGAAATTTTAGGTAATCTTACTTCATCATTACTAGACTCCCTTTACTTGCATCAATAATTCACCTTAAAAGATACTTTGACTTTAATTAAAAAATCTTTTAACTTTTTCACTTTATAAATAAAACTCCAAATATATGTTTTTCTTCAACTTTTGTCAATTATTATATGCTTTTCTTTATGTCAATTATTGAATCTTCCCGTGAATAATAAGGGTCTTCCAAAACCCTTTATGTAGTGAACCCTTTTTTTAATTGAACCTTGGAAATTTTATTATTTTTTTTAAT